>VZTZ01050758.1:1990861-2103013 GCA_013400955.1 Drymodes brunneopygia
GCCCGGCTGCCCCCGCCCCGCCCCGCGGAGCGCCCTGGCCGGGCTGGGACACGCGCGGCTCCCGGCGACAGCGGGGAAGTGCCGCTGGCTCTCCCCACAGCCGCTCGTCGGCGTCGCTCTTGCTGTGACCTGCGCGCGTCTCAGCGGAACTCGGCTCGGGCAGGAGCGCTGCTGCTCCGGGTGCGGGTTTGTTTCGTGTTAGGGATTTGGCCACGCTTGAAGCATCGGGTTCTAGTCGTGGTAAAGAAGAGGGTGCAAGTAGATTCTAATGAGAGTGGTTATTTCCCGTGCCATCGAGTGTTTTCATACCTACCGCTTTGTTCAAGGAGCGCGGTATGTAGCCTAACAGAGAGCACCTGAGTGTCAGCCGTGACAGCTGGGCTTTTCCAGCCTTCAGACTGTCACTGACTGGGCAAAGTAAATGTCCGAATTCTGAGGAAAGCCAGAGGATAGTTTGTGGGTATGCGAACCTATTGGTGAGAAAAGTTGTGTTCTGAGCACAGCACCCCCACATGGCCTGTGGCGATGTTTCCTGTGTCATAGGAAACAACATTGCCGAAGAAAAGAAGAAAGAAAGAAGGATAAAACAATGGAAACAATTTCAAGTAGTTACTTGATTCTCAGCAGTTTTTTTTTACTTCCTTCTTAAAAGAGCATCAGTTCTTTACATTAGCGATAGATTTCTTTTGTTCGAGAAGACAGCACTTTGAGGAATAATTTCTATTTACTTTTCTTGTAGATGAAATGGGCATGGTAATGCTACTTGACACTTGCAGTTAACAGTTGTTGCAGAACAGTTAGGATGACAAATATCAGGGCTGTTTAACTGTCTGTAAGACTGTTAGAGCTGACCACATCTAATGGATACAATGGATGCACCTATTCTCTTCACGCAACTTACTTTTCATTTTATCTTTTTCTAACGATCCCCTTACACTGGATCCGTTATATTTCTTAAATAATTTCATAGCCTGGATTTCAGGTGAGCCTTTCCCCTTTACATTCTTGGAAACAAGAATTTTCTTTTCATACAATGGCAGGTTTTGATTTCATACATCCAGGGGTGCCTCTCAGTAGAAATCAATATGGTGATGCACAAACAGCCCCAATACAGGCTGATATAACCTAAGAACCATTATATTTCTCAAGGAACCTCCTTTATTTGTCAGTGATGTAAAATTTTTAACTCCTTTGAGCTGCACAGCATTTTCCACATCATTTCTACCAGTGTTAGGAATTCACTGTAGGACAAACAAGTCCTCATTACTCTCAAAGTTGTCAAATCTAATGCTTTACCTATTTCTCTTATATAGTTATAGAGCTTGAGATTTTTTCTTTTCGTTGGGATGATTCCTGTCATCTGGGTTCTGCAATTTTAGGTGGCATGCTTTGGGCATTATTTGATGTTTTTGAAATAAAGCATTCTTAACCTGCCTGTTATGCTTGACATTATCTGGACACAGGGTGAGCTCATGGTAACAGGTTTTCACCACCCATGCTGGACACCAGAAGAATCACTTTACAGCCTTACTCACTTTGATGGAAGGGTGGATAACCTCTCAAAGAGTAACTGATTATTTCTGTGCAGTGTCCTTTGTTGCAAAGGGAAATCCCTCAGAAGACAGGGAGCCTGAGTGTTCAGTAAACTGAGTCTGGTGGCCAGAGGGCAGAAAGCTGGACCCAAAAAAACTGATTAAGACCTAATTGCTCTTGGGGCCCAACAGAGAGGCTTTGAAAAAATAACAAAGGTTCTATATTGTAGCTTTTCCTGACCTGGTATAATGAAAGTCTGTAATGCTGTGTGTAATACTGAGTTAAGAGGGTGGTATTTGTACAGTTGGGGTTATTAGGTTACTGTGTAAACTTTCACATAATTGTGACCATTTCAAATTAACCTTAAAAACCTTAGGAGATAATATTTCTAATAAAAAGGTCAAGGAAGTAGAGGTATTTTGTAAAGGAGAATAAGTGGTGTGCTGCTGTATTCACATTAATAACTCAAAATTGACCGGCATTATGTGGATGTCCAATGGGCCTTCTACTACACCACTGTCAAGAGCAGACTGTGATGTCTTCCTGTGACTTTCCCCTTTTGTCCTAACAGCAGTAAATTGAGAAGACTATTTAGAGTCCTCCAGTTCTTTGTTTCTAGCATATTTCTGGTTCCTT
The DNA here is from genome assembly GCA_013400955.1 of Drymodes brunneopygia. Taxonomy (NCBI): domain Eukaryota; kingdom Metazoa; phylum Chordata; class Aves; order Passeriformes; family Petroicidae; genus Drymodes; species Drymodes brunneopygia. The sequence goes on from VZTZ01050758.1 coordinate 1,993,031, forward strand.
GAACAGAGAGCTATTAGCTTATTTTCATGTTGAGTTTTCTGCCTCTTGAGTAAAGAGCACTGGCTTACTGTTGGACCTGAGAAAGTATAAGAGCAGGAGCAAAGGAGGGGCAAACCATCCTTTTTAGGTACTGAGCCTGAGACAGACATCTTGTCTGCCTCAAACCTATCCTAGGAAATTGTGGAAATTACATTCTGTACTCCACTGCATTGCTGAGTGCAGTGTCCTACATAAATTCAGAGAATGGAGATGCAAACTCTAAGGGAAAGAGATGAAAATATAAGACTTCTACAAGTAAAGCTTCATTTTGTGGCTGTTTTATGTTCCAAAAATAAAACGGGAGAGATGGGAAGTCAAAGCCGTCTTAGGAAAAATGAGTATGTGGCCCAGTTTCCATCACTGCAAGTTAGCTGTGACACTGAAGCAACTAAGAATTACATTCTAAATGTGGTTTTTTGCTTAGGCTTTTTATTTTTATTTGGCAGCTGTTTCTAGATATTCTGAACATAAAATGTTCTTTTAAGGGTGGAGAATCTGTCAAAAGGAACTGAGCAATAAGGTTTTCACATGTGAGGGTTTCTAGACCTTAGACAAGAGCATTATGCTCTGCAGAAAGGGCTGGTTTAGAAACTCGTGACAATGACTGCTGCAGCTCCAGAGAACCCTGTGCTTTTAAAGATGATAGCTTGGTAAAAGTTGTGCTGAAAACTTCCTATTTCTCATATAATGCAAAGCAACAAGAGAGACCAAGAGACCAAATCAAAAAGATTTGTTATTTAGAAAGAGCTGAGCTTTTCGCTTTTATCTTGGGATATTTTGAGGCCTGACTAATGAACAACCTGGTATTGCTTGTTGTTGCATATAAAGTCCTAGCGGCATGGGTAGTGATAGATAGGATGCTTTTAGTCTCAAAACTGCCATATAGTGTGTTACTGCCACGGTAGCATACCTGTGTTTGGCAGCCAAAAAAGAATAGCTACATGTCAGAATGGGAAGTAAAGTAAATTCCAAGATCTGATAAACAGAAAAAGCCTTATAAACAAATTCTCAGTTTCACTATTTTTCAGCAGGTACTTGACTGAAATGCTATCCCAGAAGAGGTATATGATACAGTATTTTACATTTTTAGCTTTCAATAGAGGCTAATGTTGATGGTGATCAACAAACATTAATCTAATTTTGGACAGGAAAGTTTTCTTTAAATGAACATAATCTTTCTATTTTCACTAGCATGTCTAATTGTCTGTCTTGTCAGTTACTGTTTCTCAGAAATTCTACAGTGGTTTGGGGTTTTTTTAACACCTAAAGAATCAGCGTAATTCCTTCTCTAACTTTCTTAGGCCTTTTGCTGATTGTGAACCATGAGATATCAGAAAGTGATGCTGTTTATTGAATTTATAGCCACTAACTACATGTTCTTGTAGGCATTATTAGAACTGGACTGTTAGCTTAGGGTGACAGACTTATGGCAACTTTTTATAGAGTTGCCATTTTTTTTCTTCAATTTATGCTGCTCAATGATTCCACCAGCTGGAGTTACTTTCCATGTCTTTCAGGCAATGCTGTTGTTTTGGATGATTGGTTCTTTTTCTCCCAGAGTATTTTCTGTGGCATTTCCGAGTCCATGAATGAGGTAGCTTTGGTGCTTTTATTTAAAGGAGTACTCTTTTTAAAGAGTTATGTGCAGTGCCTGGAAAAAAACTCTCTTGTTTAGGCATTGCTAACTAACCCCATTTAATGCCTTCTGGGGTTTATTTTCCGTTTTTAGTTCAATGGCAAATGTTCTTACCCTGATTTTTTTTTTTTTAATGTATTGAGTTTGATCCATCATATTTGGGTGCTAGCTTGTCATTGTTCATAATCATCTCAGATCCTTTANCCGCGATCCACAACAAAGGGGAGACGTGTTGCGGCGACCACCCTCCCCCCATTGCCGGGAGTGGGCGGTTCTCGGGGGCTGCGCCTCCCGCGGTGCGGTGCATGCCGGGACTTGTAGTCCTGGCGGCAGTATTCCCGCCACCGGGAAGCGCGACGGACTCCTGGTGCTGCTGGTCCCAGCTGCGGCGGCCGGCGGCNTGAGTTTGATCCATCATATTTGGGTGCTAGCTTGTCATTGTTCATAATCATCTCAGATCCTTTAAACACTGAAAACCAAAGAGCTTAACAGTAAGTTTTATTTTTTGAAGTTTCAATCCACATGAGCCCAATTTAAATTATATCCTCAGCTGCTCCAACAGGAAATAGCACTTCAATGATGTTTTATCATAGAACAGGAATACATTTGGATTTTGTTTATTGAAGACATAGAAAAGAAAAATGCTGATTGATTTTGATATGCAAATCACAGTGCTGCATATGAGCAGTTTTTTGCAGTATGTTTTCACTGAGGCCATGTTTCTATAAAATGTACTATTACAGGAGTAACTTAACTGAAAAAGATGAAATGTGGAAGCACTTAAAAATTAATTACTTCTTAAATAATTAAAAAATTCATCATGTTGTCTTTAAGTAAAGGTTCTCTGGTGTCCGGTAGTTTGCATCCACAGTGGTTTTTTTCCAATTACTTTCATATTTGAAAAAAGTATTTTTACATTGGCAGAAACAACAAGCATAATCTTTCCACTCATTGATGTACTGTCTCTTATCCTAATGCCCAAAATTATGTTCCTTACTTCAGAAAAAAAATGCTATAATGTACATATTCCCTTTGAGGCATCCAGCTCAACATTTACTGAAATAAGTGTTGGCTCTTTTGTATCTGGTGAATGTAAAGCCACACCACTGGGACCTCCTAATTCCCAGTTTCCCAGTGGTGAGTGTTTTGCCTGTGGAAGCAACATTAGTAATTTCGAAATAGGCAAGCTTTTAAGAAATTTATTCAAATATTTGATGACTCTTTCAAAGATATGGTGACATTATTTCAGAGGCAGGAATGCGTAGTCAAAAAAAATTGGCATCAATGCGCCATTCACAATGGTTTTAATGTGTTTCACTACTACTGCCCTATATGTTTATGGGTAAAGAGGACAGAGTGTAAGAAGATCTGTGTTATCTTTGTGGATAAAGTAGTAGCTTGGAGTTCAGAAGCTGTAATACTACAAAGAGAAAGCAGTTTTGGGAAAACCAATATATATGGGGTTGGTTGATTATGGTTTGGTTTACTTTGTTGTTTGTCCCTTGGCTAGGAAGCAAATATTGATACTCTGGGGTTCTCTGGCAGACATCTACAGGGAATGGGGAGAGGGAGGAACTTTATTGCTGTCAGATGACAAACCACATGGTAACTTAAATGACATTGAACACTTCTTGGCAACAAATGGTTGCAACATAGTTTGCTAAATATCTAAGCCATTGCATCAGGGAGATACTCCTGCCATTTCTCAATTAGCTCTTCTGCCCTCATAGCATCTTGGAATGCTCAAGAAGGGAAGAGCCTAAGTATGCCAAAGTGAAATACTTGACCTTAATCCTTCTTTTTTGAGTCATTGCCTTGTGAATTGTATTTGGATTTGTTTTACTAAATTATGACTGTTTAAAGGATGCTTCTTATGTCTTCTTTTACATTAAATTCATTAAAGGGTGGAGTAACCAGAAGTGGTGATGTAAGCCATAAGATGACTGGGCTTTAAAAATAAGTGCTGAGAGAAGATTAATAGGTCAGAAATGGGTCAGGTTATTATTAAAAGTTAGCTTTGCTAAAAATAGCATGACGATTGGCATACTGGACTGAGAACATGTTCTTAAATATAATGCTTTTTGGGTGGTTATTTATATTTTATAAGCTGTTGGCAAGTTACAACCAAGTAGAGAAGACTGGAAAAATGGTGAAAACCATTCCAGTGGGGAAAAATATCAATTTCTGAGATTCAGTCAAGATGATGTGAACTTGAAAAAACAGATGAGGTGAAGGCAGAAATACTTGTCTAGTTTTTGTTTTCTGACTTGATCTGGTATTTACTTTTCTATGTGGAAGAAAAGAGCTATTAATATTTTAACAGCAACCTATTCTCTGAGGCATGTCTTCTGAATTCTACTTAGCAAATGCTTAACTGTGATTATTATTTGGAGGGATTTTTGCCAGTGACAAGAAATATTTTTAGCTATTTATGCATCATATCAATTTAGAAATTACAAGCATGTAAAAGTTAATTAAGGACATGTGTTGGAAAGGTTACCATTTTTCTAATTGTAGCAGTTACTCCAATAGAAGATCTTTCCTTGTAAGCTTGGCTCCCAAGAGTGAAATTGCTGTTCTGTGGACATTTATACCTAAAAGAAGTAATAAGTGAGTTGTCTGATGTCCAGTGGTGCAAACTAGATGTACCCTTATCTAAAACCAAGCCCATATTTTGTGATTTCCAATTCAGTTGTCATTTCTTAGTTGCAAATATCTCAAATTTCTTTCTTGGCATGTTGGAAATGTTCAGCTTTATCAGAGTGATATGGCATTTGTGATTGGCATTTATGATTTTTGTGAAGTTAGCTGAATCAAATAATAAAACTAAAAAAGGAATATAAGGAAAAAAAGGGGAAAATATACTGAACATTAGACAAGACCTTTACTGTACCATCTGTCAATAAGTCAGTTCTTGAAAATATTTATATTTATCTGGATAGAGGTTTTCTGTTGTGTTTGTTGTGGTTTTTTTTCTAGAATAGTGTTTTTATTTATTTTTCACACTTGTTCAGAAGGTATCAGTCTTTATTAAGTAATTGTTTTCTGTTGGCTTGGCTTGCTGTGTTATTACTTCATTTACTCAGGTATTTGTTTCATTGTGTGATACATTGCTTTGTAGTGTGTTATGGCATCACTAAAATGCAAAAATATTGTTCTTGGTTTCCAGTCCTGCATGTTGTACAAAATGTACCATGAGCTTTGTGTTCATTGAAAAGTATGGAAGATCCATACGCATATTTTAGGGTCAAGTAGATTATTACTTGTGCTGCTGCAGAGTCCTAATGTATTGAGGGGCTAAGATGCTCTTTATAGCTTTTCTCTGAAAATCTAGTATTTAATAAATATTTGCAAATATAGTAGTTGTTTTGGCTGTTTGCATTAGATAATTGCCTCCAGTATCTGAGCTGAGGTCAAATAGTCAAGCTAGACACATGCTGAATGCTTGTAGCTCTCTCATGTATTTTCCCATTTAAAATATCAGCCAGTAAACACTTTCTTTTATGTTGTTTATTGTGCCTAATGATGTGGTTGGGTTTTTTTTAGAACGTGCCAGTGAAAGCATCTCTCAGCTGAAATATGCCTTGGCAAAAGGTGAGAATGGCACTGGATTTGACCAGTCCTCTGTGGATGAGGGCAGTGATAATGATGACTGTGGGAATGCTGCCAGTCAGGAGCTGCAGCACAGTCACGCAGGTAAAATTACTCTTGAAAGCAAATGGTTTAAATATTTTTAGAAATTATACTTTTTTCAATGTGAAAAGTATTTATTTATTGGTTTTAATTGTTTTTATCTCTTCCTAGTTAACCAACTTAAAATTTTGTTGCAACACCAAGAAAGAATGGAAAGAGAAGAGTCTCCCTCAAGAAGGAAGAAGTCATTCCATGTATGTTTCTTCTGGTTTCATTTGTGTTGTTCGAATGAATGGCATGCATGTTGATTTTATAGTATACAGAGGGAAAAAGAAACATTGATTCATTTTTACAGTCTTAAATGCACCAGCTTCCTGAGGTTATGACCAGAACTTGGTATGCTTGTGACCATAATGGAAGAAAAAGGAATCTATAGTACAGGGTTTAGACTTTTCTCCTCTTTTGTGGACCATGTAGTGTGGCTGTCCATCCCTTTTGTTTTAAAAACACTTGGGATAGACAACAAGGAAAATTTCTCAAAAAGCAGTCTCTGTTTTCATTTGACTTTACCTTAAAGGTTCTTGATGTCCTTCTTATGCTTTAACTGTGCTTTTTCTTGAAAGAGTTAGAGACATTCATGCAAAAACTAGTTTTGTAGTTCTCTGCCAAAATGCAGTGATGTCTGTCAATGTTCATTTATGCCCTTACATGGGCTTCTCAGATGCTGCTTAATTGAAGCAGAACTGCATCAAAGTATGTGCAATGCACCGTGCAGTCACAGAGCAGCTGATAGTTGCTAGAATCTCTACAGAAAAATACTTCAAAGGCACTGCTGCAATTTTATCTTTTGATGACCTACACTGAATATTTTTGGTTTATACTAAGCAAGACGAGAAGCTCTTTGCTGTCAGAGTTAACAGCATAGTAATCTAAAGCCTGTATTCCTGCTGTGTTGCTTTCAGCCTGTGTAATGAGCATAGCTCTACTGTCCTGACATTAAGGAATTTTATTTAAAGTTAACTTTCATGAGTGTTCTAAGATCCACAAGTTTAGTATGGTTGTCCTGCCAGGCATAGGAAAGAGTTAGTGCTTTGCAGCTCAGGGGATCAATGCATCATTGATTGACTTTGGCATGACATGAAGCAGTATCAGCCTGTATTTAGCCTTGGAGGGGAGGGAAAGAATCTTTTATTCTGTTTTTGGTGAAATTTTCTGCTTATATTGGGAAGTTTTAGTAGAGTGGAAGTTTAGAAAATGGAATGCCTTTATCTAAGAAACTTGGGATAGTGCTTTCAGGGAGTGAATCAAAAGATGGAGGAATAAAGAGAGAAAAAATGGGAATTTACTGTGTTGGTACAGCATTGTCCCATTTCTTCCTCTTGGAAGTTTTCAGTGAGAGACATTATGTGAAGCGATGGCTTTATTCTCCTTTGCAGCTGTCCTCCATCTGCTTGAGGATATGACAGTCTTCTGAAGACAGACCACGTGTAAAGCTCAAAAAAATGTTGAACTGCAAAAGTGCACACACACCAAAAGCCCAAACGCTCATAAAATATGAGTTTGTCTGGTGATTTACTGGACTCTGCAGAAATGCTTCTTGTATAAGAAGAATCCAATTTCTGAAAGGCCAAGGAAAGCAAACTTAGATTATGAGTAACCTTAACCTTTTGCTTTGAGTGATGCTGAAATACCTGACGACTGCTGAATAGTAAATGACTGCAGGATCTATAGCTAAATATACTATTTCACAAAAACTATACTCTTTAGTAACCTTTACCACACTTCATGTATATTAATAATATTGCCGCAAAAAAATTCCCTTTTCTTGCCCATTGATTAAAGTTGCAATAGACATTAAATTAGTACATATTTTCTTAGATGACACCCAGATGATTGGGCAGAAATTTTCCTTTTGCTCTACACTTCATCACCTGAGGTCAAGGCCCAGCAAGATTGCTTCATGTATCAAGTGCAGTTCTCCAAGCTGGGTTTTGGCTAACCTAGCTGCACCCAGCTTCTGTTCCTGGCACTGTTGTTATAGCTGGAGATGTGGTGGATTTCTCTTGTTTCCTGCCAGTTCATAGGGTGGCAGAGTTTCTCTAATTCTGTGGTTTAGATGCTTGAAATTTGAGGCATTCTGTAAAAGTACAAGGTGGGCCAAATTATTTGTGATGTTGGCAAAACTTTTTTTCACAGTGTAGACTGCTGGCTTCTAAAGCTGCTAAGCATTTATATTTTATAAATCCTTTTCAGCATTAAGGATTGGAATGTGAACAGCATTTCCGAGACTCAGGCATAATCGTTTGGTAATTCATACTGATCAGATATGTCCTTCAGTTCTGATTTTAATATTTGGCCGAATTTAAATGCATCCCTCCCCTGACCTCTCTTCTTTCACCCTGTTACACATTATATTGTGAGAACATTAATTAAAGAATCCCAAATTAATCTATAATCAATTTATAACAATTATGTGATTAAAAAGGTGAAAAAAAATTCACAGAGGTCTTCTGTTCTTTTTGTGTTGAGAAAATATACTACCTGTTATTTTCTTTTTAGTGAAAAATTCCTTAGCATTATTGCTTACATTACAGTGATGTTTCTCAGGTTAAACATTAAAACTGCTTTTCAGTGAAAAATAATTTGAATAGAAATGGACTTTTTCCACATTTTCTAACACTTCTGTAGTGTAATCTTGTCAGGGAGGTAGCTGGAGGTCTCAGCTGCAAGGTGTACATTAGACTTTCAGAGAAGAGGAACGGATGAATAGGAGCTACAGAAACAGATGACTTACAAATATTATCAAGGCTNATTTGGAATTCCTTCTCCAGAGGGATGTTTTTTCAGATGGTTCTGGATATCCTCCATTTGTCTCTGCAATCCTGGTTCCAAATATCTCAAGAGTATCCCCCCCATCTTTAAAACAGCCAATACTTATCTTTAGTATAATTTAGCTGTAAGGTTTTTGTTGCTAGAAACTTCCACCTCATCCTGATTGAAGGATTATACCTTTATAAAGATTGGAGAAGGAATTTTAATGCATTGGTGGCAGACCCTGTAGATAAGGTAACTAGTAACTGTAATAGCTAGCCATTAGTACATTCGTTTGCTTTTTTTAAGTTTTGGTTTGGGGGGGGGGGGTTGGGTTGGTTTTTTTTTTTGAACGGTGAATATTTCAAAAGTAATATTTAAAAACAAGGATGTAGGTTTCTGAACTTTTGATCTTTTTTAGACTTCAATTATATTTGAGAAGTATATAATGGAATATTTTTTGCACAAAAAGGTTTGTTTCAGACCCAAAATCACAGGTGTTAGAATTGTGTGAGGTTTCAAAATTAGGGATAGGCATAAAGATGCTTGTTTCCCTTCAGAAGTGTGAACTAGTGCTAGAAATATACCTGTTGTTTCTCTGAGAAGACTCCATTTACAGCTCTATGCATCTTGAATCGTTATCAGAAAACTGTATGTTGTATTCTGTGTGCAAGCAACATCTCACTGCAATAATGGAAAAAGAGAACATAACACATGCTATTCTTTACTTCCTTCAGAAACCCTCAGAAGCTGTACCTGCAGACTTACCAGCCTTTTCTGATCTTGTTCCTATCATCAGTAATCAGTCACAGTACATTAACCATTTGGAAGCAGAAGTGAAGTTTTACAAGGTATCAGACAACATATTTAACCTATTAAAACCCTGGTCCCCAAATGTGAAGAATTGCATTAAATCAGCTTACACTTAGACTTGAGATTGATTGCTGTGATGACCAAAACTGAGCCAAATGCAGTTCAGTAGATCCCTTACCCTGTGTTTTGGTATCTGGTATTTAAGGGTCTTTAAAGATATTTTTACATCCTACCACAAATACAAATAAACATTTTTTTTAAAAGGAGTTTTATGGGAATTTAAGCTGCAAAAATATAAAATCTGTCATTTGACTATTCTTAGTCTCTCTAAAAGGGTTAAAATATTTGAGAATGTTAGTCTGTGCTCTTGGTGTCAAGATATATTTCAATATTGAGAGCCATCTTAAGGAACCTTTTCAGTGCAATTCTTTTATCCTATAGGAGGAGTTGTGTGGCATGAAAGATCGAGAACAGACAGTTTTACTTGAGAATGAGGAACTCCATCAGAAACTGAAATTCTTAGCTGCAGAAAACACATTGAGAGAACAAACTCTTCTAGATGCCTCAGTAAGTTTTTTGGGGTTTTTTTGTTGCTTTAATCAGTGCTCAAGGATCTGGCCAGATCATTTTTATGGAAGGGTATACAAATGGTTGTCCGCAAACAGAATTTTAGTCAAAATTTAATGAAAATTTGTAAATACAGAATTCCTTGGGTAACGTCATTATCATAGGTTGCTAACCTAAGTAAGTTGCTTATTGGTTCTTATATTCTACTGAAGATTATACAATTCAATACTTACATATGTAGATTTGTTTAAAAAAAACAGCCTACGTAATTATAACTGAAGCATTAATACTTTTATTTTAGGCAAATACTCAGAACTCCTGGCCTGTAGGTGGTAAAGACTGTAGCACACATCAACCTGTCACGTCATCACCAGTACATAAAAGAGATCAGGCTTTTGTCACAGCAGCTTCTGAAGACAAAGCAAAATGGCCTGCAGAACTGGTTGGTACTACCTTTCTTCACAGAGTTCTACCTTTGCAAAACTGCTCAGTGCTTTTTTGTTGTTCCAGTTATGATGAACAACTTTGTAACAGACACAGAAGTTTTAGTTGGCTGAACCTTAATCTGAGCTCAAATTTTACTCTCTTAAACCTCATCTTCTCATTACACCCTAATTAATATTATTGTGCAATTAGACACAGATGGGAGGTTGTATCTGCAGATGACTTCCCAGAGATAATTCTTGTTTAAAGATGATGGCTTCACTGTACTTTGAGATTCTTAGGAGTAACACAGCACCCAGGCAGGTGGGGACTAGCTGGTGTAATTTATGTAGCCGTCCACACAAGCTCTTTTCATAATTAGTTGTTCTGCTCCTGAAGCAGCACAGGCTCAGTAAGGTACAAAAGTAGCTTTGTGCAATCTGCTTTCCCTTAGCTGAATTACACACCTTGTGTTTTTAGAGATATAGAGGAGTCCTAGTAATTTAAAGATGATGTTATCTCTTCCTGTATTTTTAGTTTCAGAAGATAGTAATTTTCCTTTTGCTCCGAAGTAGTGGAGTAGTGTTGTTATCTTTTGGGGAAAGACTTGTCTAATTGAAAAGGTTTGATACATTTTATTCATGTGCATTTGTGTATTGTGGAATTTATATGGTACTTTAATTCTTTAATTATATGGGATTTGGGTTTTTTCATAGAAAAATATAGTTTTGGTTTTTTTCTGCTATTTTTTTAGAGCTGAAGACCTCAGTGGTCACTGCTGCCTGCAGTTGTTTGAAAGCTAGTTTTTACAGCAATTACTCTTTTCTTCATCTGCCACATTTAAAGCAAGAGAATCACGTTGATTGTAACTTCTTTCTAAGCAGCATAGTGAGCTAAATGTGTAGTGCTTTATTTAGGTTTGTTATCACCATTGTATTTAACATGGGTGTGGTTGATTCATATACCTAGTTTTTCACCAGGTAGTAAGAGTATTATAAATAAATAGTCTGTGTACTTGAAGTTCTTTATAATTCCTTTTTAATATTTGCTGACTTGTGGGAGAGCAAGAGCAAACTGAAGATGATAATCAGTTTCTGTGAATCATTGTAGAGAACTGAGGACTGCAGTTGGAACTGAAACAATTTACCATATGAGGATCTGGCAAAAAACCTTATTTAGAAACAAAAAATGGGTGGGTTGTTCACTTTTTAGACTTTCAGAAATGTGAAATATTTAGGTTTTTCTGCCACTAGTATTTCAACAGGTTTATATCCTCAGGGGAAAAGAATGTGGGTAAAGTCTAGGTTTATTTGTAAAGACTGTTACGAAGAAAGCAAGACATATCTTTTCTCCCATCTTTTTTAAAGGAGAATCTAAAACTTCTTTATCAAGAAAAAGTCAATGTCCTTGATGCTCAAATACAGTCTCTAAGGTAAAGTGAATTTTTTTTCTTAAAATGATCCTTAATAAATTGTCACTACATAACAACGTGAACCACTCTTAATCTGAATTAAACTAAGAGAATGCCTGAATGTCTGAATGTTGTGTCTTCTGTTCAGTGTCCCTGAAAACTGGATTTTTATTAAGTTCTCTCAAATATAAATGTAGCAAAATTGAATATACTGCTACTTTATACAAACCGTAGCATTACAAAACGTTTTCTCTTTTTTACCTTCTTTCCCCTAAAAAAGGTCACGTAAGGCAGACCAGTCAAAGGAAAAAGAGAAGTTACAATTTTAACTTGTGTGACAACTTCTGTAATTAGCTACCTTTTACTAATATATTATATTGCAAGTTTTAGTGATCTTAAGCATCAAACTAGTTTAGGCCACATTACAATTTTGGAGCACGAAGACATACTTTTGAAGCATGTAGGCATGTTTCTAGCCATGTGGCCTGCATATCATTAAACACAAAAATATTTGAAAGTAGAGTCCTCATATATTCCTCAAAAGGTTTGAATAGGTAGCAGACTACGGAAAAAACAGAGGAAGAGGCAACCACTTTAGGATTTGGTTTTCAGGACTGAACTTCCCCCTGTACATATACATTAATAATACTGCTGCTGAATCTGTTTAATTATGTTTTTCCCTAAGTAAATTGTGGGATATTCAATATATGTGTCAAGTTCATATACTTGAAAATGCTAGACTGTTCTGTGTGTAAAAAGACTTATTGGTAGGGAGGCAAGTTAAAATAATGCTCTCTGCAGTAGTGAAGCCTGAAATGTTGTGTTAGTTAATATAAAGGAGGATCTTTAAATTCAGCTGTATAATCCAATTTTCCGCCTTGGCCTCAAGTGTTATATTTACTCAAAAATAATTAATGGAGGCCAAGGTTGTCTCAAAAGTTCCTCAAGTACATTTTTCAGCCTCTGATTTGTCCTGAGGCATGATCTCGCAAACAGGAAGTTATGCAAAGCTAAATTTTATTGAAGTCAGAAATTGTATCACTTTTGGCGGGACAATTTCTCCTTTTCACTTCAAGGATGAATATACACCGTACTTGCTGATTTCTATCCGAGGTTTCCCAACAATAGGTTTGTTGCACCACGGCTGTCTAAGGATATATGCAAATTCTGTTCAGGTTATAGTGGCTTACATGTAATAGACCAAGTACTAAAATTGGAAAAAGTGCACAGAAGATTTTCCAGATGGAAATAAGAATGCATGCAGTGTATATATCATGTGCGCAGTAAATCCGATGCAGCCAGAATGTGTCAGACTTCCTGTGTGTGTGCTGCCCAGATGGCCTGCATAACAAACCCAAAGCTTTGGATTCATTGCACAATTTGTCAAATTGATCTATATGTGCACAGTGTGCATTTGGCTGGGACTTCCTGATGTTAACATTCCTATTGCTTGCGATCTCCTCAGCCTGACACATGCTTGGAAATTCTGGAGAAAATGCCTCAGAGCACCTGGTCAAAATTTTGGGGACAAGCAAAAAAACTTAGCCTGTTCTTTGCGCATTTGTTTGACCTCAAGTTGTGTATATTGCTGGATCTGAATGAATGTGCTGATTACGTCTGGATTCTTGTCTAGGAAGTAGAGAATAAATATGTAGTTAGTGATACTATTAATAAAAAACAACATAAAATTGTTACTACATTGGAATATTTGTACGGCTGATAGTGTTTTTTGCTAATGAATATTATACTCTGTTCAGACAAAATATAAGCCTATAAGTTTTTCATCTAATAACTTTGTGTTTAACTTTAGTATTTTCTGATACTATAGGGGAAGAAACAAATTAACACAGTATTGTCTATTAATAATTTTGATTGGGCAGTTCAACTGTTATTTCTCTGGTAAAGTCTTCCTTAGCCTATTGAAATGTGTAAAATAATGTTCATTACAGGGATTCTTACAGTTCTTTTTAGGTTGCATTTGTAGTTATTTATTGTATATTAATATGACTTGTGGAAATATATAATTTCACAAATAGTATTTTTAATTTCTTCTTTCTAGAAAAGACCTTTCAGAATCTCAAAAGACATGCAAAGATTTAGAAGGAAGGCTGGAACACCAGAAGTCACTGTTTTCAGCCAGAAATTCTGGCCAGGTTGCTGGTCTGTGCCTGAACTGTGCCCAGCATGAGGCTGTTCTTGCACAGACTCACTGCAATGTTCACGTGCAGACCATCGAGAGGCTGACCAGGTAGGCTGAGGGGATGTAATCTGTGATTGGAGGTATGGCTGCTTGCATTAAATCATTTAAGTCTCAATGTGTTGGGTTGCATTCATAGAGAGATGTGTATTTATGGAACAGTACACTCCTAAGGTGGAGTCACAGTGCTGAAATCAGTGAATGTAGGTTGCAACCACTTTGAAATCTACAATAGCTCTGCTACGTATTTCAAGTGGGAAAGAACTGTAGTTGTTATCATGTAATTATGATACCTTGGGCTGACCAGATAATGAGACTATTTACAGACTGTTTCTTGCACTTTTTGTACAAACAAGTCCTTCATCTGTCAGCACAAATATTGTACAAGTTCATGCGTTTTGATTGATTATTTCATGCAAAAGTTCATTATCGTTCTGTAGTTGGAAGTTTTTCTGTCTCCACTTTATTCTCCTTACATATGGGGAACTTTTCAGATACATCAACAAAAGGTCATGTGTTTGGGGTAGGAAATGCATCCTGTAGTAGTTCCTCCCTGACTACAATAAGACAGGTAGAAGAAGTTCCCTTGGATAAAAATAAATGAAATTATTTGCTGCAACCTTTTTTTTTAATTCTAGCTTTTATTTAAATTATTTTTAAATGACAGCTATACAGGCTAAATATATGTAATTCAGGAATCCCAACATAATTAAATTTTTTTTCTTAAGGAATTCTGCCAGTCAATCATCTTCAAAAAAACTCTCCCTTTCTACTTGCTAATAATGATGGTAGGATACAGCAACTTTCTCAAAGTTTGTTAACCAGCCATCTATTTATTGTCAGATATGTGAAGCTTCTTAGAATTTCTGAAGTCTTGGAATGAGCCTGCCAGAGATGGAAAGTGGATCAATTAGAAGCTGGGAGACTGAAGGGACATAGAACATACATAGAATCGGTCGAGTGGGCATTATCCCTCTGCACTAGAAGGTTATTGCTAGGATTTATGTGGTTTTTTCATCATCAACTCCAAGAATTTTCTGGCAAAGCTCTGTTGCTGAGAAGTCATGTTTCAAAATCTGCTTTTGTAAAAAAAGTAATTATTTGTCACAGATGTTGGAAAATATGAACAAACTGTAAATCAGTACATTCTTGTCCTCTTATATTACAGTGCAGCCTGAAATAAAAGTGTTCAACTGACTTTTTTATCCATCTTAAACCATTACTTTATTTGGAGCTTTAAAAAAATCTAAAAGCTACCTCTACTTGTGATGAAGTTTATTTAAAAAAGGGATATTTCAGTTGGAATTTTCAAAGGACCTTTATCCAGTTCAAAAATGAAATTTCAAAATATGACTGGGAGGTCTCTGGCAAATACAAAAAAATGTGTTACCATTTCACACAACAAACAACAGTTTTCAGACAATCTTGAGCTGCACCTAAAACACAGACAATTAAATTTAATTTAAAAGCTTTTAACATATCCAAATAATGAAAAGATGCAGTCAAGTATTACAGTTTTACCCACTCTGCTTCACCATTTTGTACAGATCTTAGAGTCTTAGTTAACAAAAGTTCAGAAGAGTTGTAGAATCCTGGTGTCTTATTGTTTGGCTTAGTTCTGGTTTGGAGCAAATGGATATAGATTGTCATTTGATATACTTAGTGATTACTTGTTGAACCTAACCCTTCCTTTTTATTATTTTTTCCCTCTTTTGCATTTAATGACAGTGTAATTCCATATTGCCTTTTTTTTATTTGCATGGATCCCTGTTTTGTTATGTCAATACAATGTGCTTGGCTTCCGTACATTTATGACTTGAGGTCTGCTTTCTTTATAGGCAGTTTTCCTAATGGTGCATCCTTCTGAAATGGACTGGTTATCAAGAAAATGGTGGTTTAGTATCTGCCAAGCTTGCAGTATGCTGTTTCACTCACGAGTTTTAGTCTGCTTTGCTTACCACCCTTATGTCTTTTATCTGGTTTATGTTTGGTATATCTCTTGTTTGGAGTTTTTCTCTTACAAAAAGATATAGAAGAAGTATCTGGGTTTTTTTTTAATATGCAGAGAAAGAGATGAGTTGATGGATGCACTTGTTTCAGTGAGACAAAGCATGAAAGAGATGCAGCAAAGAGAATCTAATGCTTGTAAGCAAGTTGAACATGCTGTGCAAATGGCGGAAGAGGCCAATTTTGAAAAAACAAAGGTAAATCCATCACAAAATTAGAGCTTTTTAGTGTTCAGATCTAATGCAAATGTTAATTAGTTTTCATGCTAATGAGAGAATACATGCATAAGACCTTTGTTCTATGTTGATATGATGTAGATCTAAAACAACTGCAGCATGAGACCCTTTCTGAGCAGAATATGAACTCTGTATTCCAGTTCTTAAATTCTCATCAATACTGTGAGGAGTCTTGCATTTTTTTAATTGTGATGTAGTTTCACAGCTAGGTGATATAAATTGAGTTGTAGAATTTTCAAAGGTATTCATGACATGTAAGAGGATAATTTTCACATCACATTTCTGGCTAACTCTGGAAAGAATAGTTAAAATGCTTACAAACAATTCTTTATCGCCTCAGATGAGAGCAGTGCAAGAGCTGATTAACTATCAGAGCTCTTTGAAGATGAGAAGTCTTGTCTAATGCTACCTGTGGGAGGCTTTTGGTGTTATGTAAATAATAATGATAAAACCAGTTTTGATCTAATCCTTGTGTTAGCCCGAGTTCTGTACACAATCAACTTATATTGACCTGAATTATTTTCTTGATAGTTAGTGACATCTACTGTACTATTAGTGAATTACTATGGAATTGACAGAGTTGGTTTGGTTTGGTTTTGTAATTAAATGCCAACAAGATTGGTATCATTGCTCTGTTGATCAAATTGGAATTATTTATCTGGTGCTGTAAGAGAAGAGTGTGTACTTGGGTTTGTGTGAAGTGCTACCTGTTGGTCTACAAGGCTGGGTTTTTTTCATTCTCCTAGACTGTTTTAATATGAACAAACAGAAAGATTTTTTTTTTTTTACTTATACTGCATTAATTTTGCCTTGATAACTAGCATGGAATCCCCTAGAACAGCCCACATAAGAAAAGTGAGAAGTTAACACGTTAAGCTTCCAAACACTATAATTGCAATTTCATCAGCCTGTTGACCCAAAGTCTAACCTGGGGGGCTCATCATTTAAAACCACCATTTCTTCTTGTCTTTTGGTTGTCTCTGTAATTTGGGCCTCTTGCTTATTGCATAGAGCAAGGAGGAGAGCTGTTATGGTGAAGTTTACATAGTTGAAGCAAAATCAGGATATATATTCAACACAAATGTCATAAAAGAATAATTGTTTGAACTGCTAATTGTGTAGTCAGAACAGTGGAGCTAATAAAATACACATTTCTTCTTGAAATGCAACTAATGCAACTACTTCTTGTAGAGTTTTGGCATTGCTTTAGATTTCTACCAAGCTACAGCAGCTTTATGCAGACAATTGTTTGCTGAGATCGATGATTCTTTGCTATTCTAGGATTCAATGCCATAAGAGAGGGATTCTCTCACCACAGTAGACTTGTAATAGGAAAGGAACCCTGCAGTGTCCCACAGAATTGCCATTAAACTAATGGAGACTGTTAGAGCATTCTCTAAAAAAACATGGTTTAACTTGCCCCCCTCATGAACAGTGCAATGCCAAGAAAATTGAACACAGGGAATTGGCTTTGAGTAAGAGAAAAATAAGCAGTCTAAAAAATTAACTTGAAAATAAAGGACAATAAGTTAGATTTCCTAAAGGGTGGTTACTCTAGTTTCTTTGAAATAGATTATGCTGGATATCAGTAAAATGTTGAAATAAAATCTAGTTTACTCATAGGCTAGCAAAGCTCCCTTCAGGGTGCTTTGAATACTTGGATTTTCTTGTAATGAAGTAGTGTATTTCTGATTTAAACTGACATAACACTGAAATTCTACACTTTGGCAGAGATACAGCAGCATAAAAGGATAAATGTCTTCTCTTTTTCCTAGCTTTTTTAGAAGATAGTGAAGTGTTTTGAGAGTGTTCTCGAATTTATGTTTCTTCCTTTTTGATAGAAAACACATCTATAACCCTGTGTTTTAGCACATGAAATTAAGCAGTATCTTTATGAAGTTTCTAGTAGAATTAATTTTTGACAAACCTGAAACTTAGACAATTTGTCAAACTTTTTTTTTGTATCTTTGCTGACTGCTTTCAGGTTTCTTAGTGTTCTGCACTCAGTAATTCACTTCAGGAGGAGACTAAGTGGATGTGCACACATTTTATTAATTTTTCCTTTAGTTCTTTAGATAGACAGTAACCACTGTATTTGTAAAAAGTCACATACTGGAGGCTGATTCTAGTGATGTGCATTCAGGAATTTCAAATTTTAAATGCAAGGCATATAATCATCATTTTAGAAGAACAGCTACTTATTTGGAAAATACACTTGGAAAAATGCTTCCATCTTTGCCATGATTCCTAAAAGCAATTAATTTCTCAATTGCAGTATGGCATGTATATACATAGAAACAGATACATCTGTTTTCATTTTGTTAGTCCTATTCTAGATGGTAGCACAGTAGATAATGTATAAACATCATAATAACTGCATAAAATAATTGCATTTCTAATAGCAAACTGGTTTCTTTGAAGGTTTTAGATAAATACCATGTTTGTTTTGAAATGTTAGTTTTCTTTCACTTAAGCAAATTGGGGTTTTTTAGGCTCTGGTCTACTGTGAGCAACTGAAAAGTGAGATGGAACGGCAGAAGAATTACCTTGAAAAGGAGTTGGCTGCCCAGCTAAATAAGAAGGCTGATGAAAAAGAAGCACTGCGGCAAGAAATGAAGAAGGAAAGGGAGGACTTGGCAGCAATGGTATGAGTTGGTTCCTTTTCTGTTTGTGTATTACAATGAGTGTATCATCTTCTTTAAACTTTGTTTGCTGGTCTTTTATTTTTAGTTTGGGATGTGAGAGCTCAGTAAGTCTTCTACCATGTCTTTAAAGCAGTGGTAGATAAGTGATCCTTTTGAGTTTGAATAACTGGGTTTTGTGCTGTGTCACTAGATACATACTAGATTGTTGATGTTATGCACTTTATTTTAGTTTGCATGATATTTTTAATGCACTGTGTCAGAGTAAGAAAGGGTTAAGTAATAAGTGATGCAAGGTTTGTACCTAACTCTTTTATAAAAATTAATATTTAGTTTGCCAAGCCAAGCATTCAGAAGTTAACACGTCAAATTTAGGATTCTTTGCTACTTCGATCTTACATATACATTAATGTTACAGTATCATAATTTCAAAGTGATCTTATCATATGTTTAGTTTTCCCACCTGCAGAAATGTGTTGGAATCTCTTTTCTCACTTTTACTAATGTTTATAAGCTCTCTGAGACAGAATCTGTCTCATCATTTATGCTGCAACCATTGTGATAGTCTTGATAACCTTGTTTTAGACTCCTAGATGCTGCTGTAATTTGAGTATAAAATGTAAGGGTTTCTGCCCAATGGAGTCTACAGAGGAAAGCTCATGCTAACAGGAGTAAGCCTGGGATAGAGGAGGCATTTCTAAGGTGATTGAAATGGGAAGAAAGGTAGAGAGATAAATACTTCATGAATTGGTGGTTTTCATGCTTGTTTGATCTGCAACCTCTTCAACCATTTTCTAGTGGAGGTTTGGAAACAATAGAGTGAACTCTCCTGATTGTAGACTTTTTCTTATATTTTGAGACCCTTTTATAAGTTGTACAGCTTATTTCTGAAAATCCAGAGAGCACAGACTGAACAAAATAAACCATTTAACTGTGTGTAGAAAAACCTCTTTGACTTCAATTCCAGATAAAAACAGGTGTTAAGCACAGTGAAAGGGACTAAGTGATATTTAGGTACGTGAACTGATCATCAGTGATCTGTTGCCAGGGAAACTGAAATTAGAAGAAAAATAACCTTCTACTGGAGACATTATCAAGCAATTCCTTGTTTGACTCCTTGCTATCTATTAGCAGTTACCCCTTTTATGAAGTTGTTTTGTTACAGAGTTGCTTTAAAGCACTGTATTCACTCCAAAATACAGTAGCCAATTAGACAAGCATTTAGTACTTTTTTTTGGTAGAATATTTCAGTCCATGTCATCACATTATTTCATCACCCACTGGGATGTGTTTTAGTGGAACCAATTCCCACTTTAAATAGTTGTAGTCTTTTTTTTTAAATCCTGCATATACATTAAACAACATATAGTGACATTACAATGATATCATGCCTGATAATTAAAGATATGGGATGACTTTGAAGAAAATTATGATCTATGTTAATGATTTACACCTACATATGATTAACTACTCATATGTTTTAGGTTTATGAGGTGGTAGAAATGGTATACTGTGCATCAAGTCAAGATTCATATGAATGTTTTATTGCTTACTTTTTGAAATGTTTTGTTTGAAGAGGAGAATTGGCATGATACATAAATCAGGTGGATGTATAAGGAGTGAAAAATAGTTATGAATACATAATCCTCTAGGTTTGGCTTTGAATTTCTGAAAGTTAACCCAGAACTGTCAGACACCATTATTTCCACTTATATTAGTAAGCTTCAGGGCTAAATAGCTGAAGGTTCACTCTCTCTGTTTTATTGCTACATTTTTTAATCATTCAGCAAAATTTCATCTGAATTACATTAGAATTTTTAATATACTATATGAGTTTTTCTCAACAGAGTGCTTTGATCTATAGTGTTGAAATTGAAAATTAATTTAAGATCTGAGGATGCAACAGCAGTTTTCTTTAGCTCGGGGAGCACGATTTGGTTTGAATCAATCTACGCAAGGCTGGATAAGAAGGTGTTAAATAGTACTCTTACATTGCAAAACGAATGGAGCCAGCTGCTTCTGACACCTTGTCCATATTAACAAGTCCTGGAGACTTGTGCAGTCAATGAAAAGTTTCAAATAAACTACTGTATGATAAATAAATTTAAAACAGTGAACCCATTAATAAATTAATGTAGCCATATTCTGTTACATTATTAATAATATAGGATATACTTTTATTGTATTATTGCTTGATTTTTTTAATTACATTTTTAATGTTATGTATTTTGTCTACATACAGATGCTTTTGAGGAGAAAGTTCCACAAGAGTTTGATCTGTGGTTGGTCAAGTTGCATTATCACAGTGTTCTTGGACTTTTTGCAGGTGACAACTTTGTCTAAGAATGTGGCTGTTTTGGAGGCTCAAGTAGAGAGAATTACAAGGGAAAAGAATTCTCTAGTTAGCCAGTTAGAAGAATCACAGCACCAGCTTGCATCTCATGAAATGGAGATGAATAAGGTAAGCACATTTATAAAGCAGTATTGAGCTTGGTTTTCCTTATCCTTGTGACCTGAAAGGAGATAATTTTTACCAAGTCCATTTTCCTCTGTTTTGGTAAGGAACATGTGTTAACTGTAGACTTCATCTCAATATCCCAAAGGCACTACAACTATCCCAGTTGCAGGAGTAAAAAAAATAACTTTTTCTGTTTCCAAGTCACCTTGTCAATGCAGAAGCTAACTTTTCTACTTTGCAATCTATGAGGGTCACTATTTAAAACTCGATTCCAGTGTTTCAGTAAGAATTGAGTTTGGTCTGAGTGAGACAACATAGAATTCAACGGTGTCCTTAATTGCTACCTGTGGGACTTGCAGTTCTAAAACAAAGGGAGCTACATCAAATCACTGCTTTTCAAGTACTTTCCTTTAGATTTGTATGTAGTATGCTGCTTAATTCAGTACTATTGATAGTATGTCTCTTACAAAGAGGTCTTCTAGTTAAGAATTACAGCTTAACATGCATCTTGTGTAGGTGTATCACTCTTGGATGCTTTCTTTTGCATATTTCTCAATCGATTAGAGCCTTAATGGGGGTCATAACATGAGAAAGAAAAGAATATTTGTTACAGTCTCTTGAAATGTCTGTATTCCTTACCGATAATCCTAGGGCCCATCCTAGGGGAGCCAGCTGTTAACTGCACGGATTTAAGGAGCAATTTATTCTTTGGGACTCTAGAGATTTCTGGAGAGGTTTTCAACAGTACCTGTCTTCCCCTATTGCCCTGGCTGATAGAAAGAGGCAAAAGTATTGCAGAAAATTCACAGCAAAAAGTCATCCCAACTTACTAGAATCTTTAATTTCATTTTAACTGAAAGACAAATGAGTATTTTTTAAGAATGTCAGAATGGTTTGATTTACCAATTATGAAGCACACTTTTGGTCTTTCAGGCTGGGTTCACAAGTGACTAGCACCATGTACAGGGGTGAGGAGGTGGTGAAAGAGGCAGTAGGTACAAATAGTCCTTGGTCTGAAAAGAACAATTTTGTACTCTACCAATTTGAAGTTACCTCTTAGGAGATGGTGCCGTGGTTCTAGTCCCTGCTTCAGTTCATGTTAATACAAAGTTCAACAAATGGTCACCTTGCAATAGTCTATGCTGTGTTTTAATTGCAATGTCCTGAGAGATTGGAGAACTTCATTTGTGTCCCTGTACTAAACTGAGAAGTCTTGAAAATCCTGGAGGAACCTCCCAGCCACTGAACTGACAGGACTATGTGCATCACCCTGACATTTTCATTGGCTGTGTGACATCTTTGCTTGTGAATCTGACTCCTTGTTTCCAAAATCAGTTTTCCATTATTAAAAACAGCAAATAGCAACACTTTTGTTTTGAGTTTTATCCAAAATATTGTTTTTCTTCATGCACCAGAAGTCAGGGGAAGAAAATACAGAGTGAGGATCTATTCCCTTGATTCCTGAGGAGACTGAAAAATCCATTATTAGGACAGCACCATCTGCTGATTCTTCTGTGTTATTCCCTTTGTGTAGTGTGTGGAGGAGCTGAAGGCGAGGATTGCTGTATTTTTTTCATTTTGCTTGGAGGAAGTGACATATTGCATTTTATTACGTCTTTCAGATAAAGGAAGGAGGAGGTAGAAAGCTAGGGTTTACAAGCTAAGCAGTTGCATCTCAATATTGTTGCATATAATATTTTAGTGTTTAAAAAAATGCTTCAGAACTTTGCCATTCTTCAGAGCATTTGCTGCTTTGTGTTATTTTCAATGGCTAAAATCACAAGCTGTCCTTTGAATTTTGAAGTGATGCTACTTCTTAAAAGTTACAATAGTTGGTTTAGTTTTTTCCTAGAGTGATTTCATTGCAGTATGAATATTTACTTTTTCCTTACCTTTTTTTTCATGGAAAAAGAAAAGTGAAAATGAGAAGAGGTATAAAACTGAAAAACAGAAATTAGTTTGAGTTGTAGAACATGTGAGAATGTTTTTTTGAAAAGCACAGAGGATTGTAGCAGCAATTTAAAGGGGTGTATATTTAAGGAGCAAGTGCTGAAAGAATATAAGCAAGGCAGGAAAGTAGAGTGAGTTGGAAAGAAAGCTGACTAAGAGGAGCTGTGAGTAAACACATTTGCATTCTCACGAAGGAATGTACATGTGTTTGGTTGGTTAATTAAGGTGAAATGAACAGGCACAAATTGGAGAAGATGGCACAGGATAAGGACAAAAAGGGGACAGCTTAGATTGAAAAATGGAAGAATAACAACCCTGCACAGCAGTAGTTATGTGGAAGGGATTAGTGATCTTCTGGTTGTTTTGTTTTTTTATTTCATTCACTTTCTGCTAACCCCTTCACAGAATCTCTGAAGTTCAACTGCCAGGTGGAAAGGATTCAAGGGGTAATATAACAAACACAGAGCAGATAATAATTGTCCTGTGTAGAAGTGATTTCTTGAAATGTTGCTTTGATGCATTTCTTCTGGATCGTGTATCTATTTAAATTAGACATTATTTTTTAAAGAATATATCTTCAGTTTGCAATAAGTTTGTAATGCTCTGATCAAACTTTGAAAATGATTGTGTTAACATTTAAACAATTTCTTTCTCTGTAAAACTGGCAAGTTAAAATACACCTTTATTTAGGAGTGTGATAGATGCTTTACTTTTAGGTTTTGAAAGCGTTGACACAGACTTTCTTGGAATTTTACAGAGAATGAGAGAAGAAAATAAAACCAGCAACTGTCATTTAACTGTAGTCATATATATTTACAACATAAGCATTTATACTTAGCAAAATCTTGATCCAAATATATTTGAATCTAGAAGGTACTGCGTATGTCAAAGTTAATGACTACATACAGAATTCAGATCCACCTTTCTATGTAAAAACATTTACCATTTGTAGACCTAAAATAGCTGTGAATTAAAAATTTGTTGCTTTTCAATGACCTGTAGAGGGCACCAAAAGATCTAATTGCAAACCCTGGTCTATGGATTCTTCAAGCTACAGATCATGTTGTCTGTGTAATCTAACAGGTGTGTGGAGAAATGCGCTATCAGTTGAATCAAACCAAAATGAAGAAGGATGAGGCAGAAAAGGAGCTCAGAGAGTACAGAACAAAAACTATAAGGGAGCTTGAAATTAAGGACCAGGTAAGAGATAATACTGCTATAACTTTGCAGTTATTAGTAGCCTAAGTAGGGTTTTTTCAGAAGCTGGAATGATTCATTTTTCTAATAGTGGTCATTTATTACTATTAAACGGTTTCTAAATTAATGGCAAACAGCCAGCTTTTACTGCTAAATAAATACCTCTTGGTTATCTTAATCTTATTTTCAGCCCTAGTATGTTCTGTTTTGTGCATCACTCATTCCATGCTTTCATATAGAATTACTATCATATTATTCATACAAGCTACTTAAATTCTATGTACTGTATACATGTGTTTACATACATACACTTTTTCTCACAAGTAAATCCACACATAATTACCTATACATGCAGCCTAACAGAACATTAAAGACTCTAAGTATCACCTAATGATACCAAAAAGTGAAAATAATTTATCTTCCAATTTCTTTAACGATTCAATGTTACTGAATGCTGGGATTCATAGAAAAGTTTAAAAAAACAAAACCAAAACAAAAGTAAGCTTCTAGAAAAAAAACAACTATAGAAAAAATCCACTTGGCATTAACTGTTGCCTATCTAAAACTGGGTTTTATAATAATACAAAAACCAGTATATGCCTTACAGGTAGTCTGTAAGAAAACATCCCATGCAGTAAGAAAGATTATTAGAGTAACCTGCAACATACTTGGCAAACAGATTGGACAGGTGTAATCTGCATCTTTTGAAGCGCCCTTTTTCTTGAGGTTCTGTCCATTTTTCTCCAGGACTTCAAACTTTCAGTATTCCTTCCTAGGTTGTGATTTGCACATAAGAGTCTTTTGAATACACAGATATATAAGATGCACATGAGAATGAATTTTTTTAATATGCTTTTTGTTATTTGATCAGCCTATCCAACAAATTTTGAATCATTCTTTTTCTTGTAAATAACTGAAAAAACATTCCCTGTATAAGAATATATTTGGGGGAAATAATGAAATATTTCAAAAATTAAATATTTAATTGCCAGTGTCTCAAAAGCCTCATGTAGGACAGTAAGTTTATTAAGTTAATAGTATAGCCTTGCTATGAAAGCAATATTAATTCAAGTTATAATGAAAATATATGTAAAATCCAAAGGAGGCGTTTATTAGGTGAAATAACCCTTCAACATGTATAGAAAATCATACAGCGCAGAAAAACTGAGGTCTTGAAGCATTCTTTTTTCAGGATTTGCTTTTTTTTCACTCCTGCATCCTATAGGCCTAAGGACACTGAAAAACAAAAAACAGGCTTGTCGTCTGTGTCTTGACAGATATCACAGATAAAAGAGTTGGCATAATCTTGGCATACAAATAAAACAGGATGTGTTTAATAAGATACTTGAAGAAGTATCTTGGATTTTAAATCCTGTTCTCCAACTTGCTTGAGGATTGCCTTTTGAACAAATTACAAAATTTAACAAAATATTTTAACCTCATGTATTGACATACTGGTATTTTAATGTGTGGGGCTGAATACACTGAAATGTGGTGATTTATAATTTGATATAAAGTGAAGTGATGAGAGGGAGAATTCCTATCACCAAAAATATTAGATAATTAAAGATTAGATATTCAGTAATTATGTTATTATATTGTTCAAATATGATTGTTGGTTCCGCAAAAACAAAAAGGAAAACAAGCAATTTTGAAATTCTCAGATTCATTATCTAGCAGCTGCTTTATAGATATGGCTCCAATAACACAAAAAGTTCTGCATAGGTCCTAGGATTATCTAACATGTTAAAGGCAACCCAAGAAGAGTGTTAGAGTGCCTTATTCTGTTGTTCCTGGTTGGCTGGGGATTTTTAAATCAAATTTTAACAAATGTTAGTAAGTAATTGCAAATTATTTCATTCAAAAAAAATAAAAACACTTTAATTGCATCTATCTTTGTATTTAAAGAAAACCTGAAATGTTTTATCTTGTGTGGCACTGAATAGCAAACAATAATTGTTCTTTGGTCTCTCAGCCATGACCTGACCTTCTGGCTAAGAGACAGAGCTGATACCTTCCTTGGCCACCATCTGTTCATAATAAATACATACTTTTTTTTTTTTAAAGTACAGAGACAATAATGTATGAGCATTTTCATGCTCTTCTGTATTAAATGATGTTTTTTTCTCTTTTAAAAGCAAAGGATCATGTTTTGGTTTGCCTTTTAAGATATTGAGAGCGAGTTTACTGTTTCTTGAAGTATAATTGTATTTTTAATTCTGCTGTGGATAAATTTCAGTTTTGAAGATATTTTTTAGTTTACATGTAGTGACTTTCAAAAAAGGCTTAAAATTATTCAGGTGTGTCCAAATAGGCAGAAAGCCCCACATGTACAATTTAGGATCAACAGATACATACATCTATATGTCAAGTAATTACAGGTTGCTATTTATCTTATGCTGGTATTTATAAATCTTATTCAAAATTGAACTTACATAATTTAGGAAACGTAAAGAGAGTATATATCTTTGGTCTTACTCTCTTTTATCCTAACATCTTTTTTCCTATATTTTTTGTTCATTTAGGACTAATACCCACGTATCAATATCTGCTATAATTCTCTGTTATTAACATTTTACATGAATATTTCTCAAAAATTAAGAAGCAATGAGCAATGTTACCATTTAAATTGAATAACTGTTTTGTAATATCATCCATCATGATCCTGATTAACATCAGGATTACAGAGGGAGCTGGGGGGAAAGACATGTACCACACAGTTTCTCTGCACAGAACCCACATCTGTTCATCTGGCCCGAAATGTTGTAAAGTAGCATAACCTACTGCCCTCTCTTTTTCTCTCCCAGCCAGCCATCCCATTGTGGATGTAGCTGTGCTGAAATAACAGTGCATTACTTAATACTTTTACTGCTTAGGAACAAGCTTTATGAATTATACGAATATAATGCCTTCATGGCAGTAAACTGTGTCCACACTAGGGGTTGTACTAGCACAGCTATATCAGAGAAAAGTCACGCCCTAACCTAAATTGCTGTTATTAGAACAAAAATTGTGTGGCATATTTGACACAGCAGGGCTTCACTTTTATAATACTTTTTTGTTAATTTGTAAGCACTGCATGGTATGATTTATGCATTTTTAACAGAAATCATACTTCTGACACGCTATGAAATTGTTTCTCAGATTAACATTGCTTGCTCTTTTCTGCTCTGCCTTATAAAAATAAAAATGAAGTTCACTGTTAATAATTTGCTTTCTGTTTGTTTGAAATAATTTATATTTAGCTTATAATATCTTGCAAGCTTCAGCATGAAGAAGTGAAAACAGTTTTTAATATTGGTTTTAGCAGTCCAAGCCAATTTGAGCATCATCCTTATTAGACAGTTCTTACCAGTAACATGGCTCCACTGCGAGTTGTGGTGTCCTTGCAATAGAATAATAGGATACGTTAAATTCAACTCCAGAATTTCAATTGCAGATTTTCAGTTTTGTTTTATCATGTTCTGTGGAATCAGATAAATACTTTGTGTAGAAATAAATCCAAGATAGTAATCTTAACCTGTAAAAAAGTCTTCAAATTTGGGCAGATATAGTTTGAAAGGGGGATTACAGAATTCTGTTGCCTACCTTGTAGGTGACAGAATTAAAAGCTCCAGAAACACTGTACTTAAATCCACAGATTTTTAAGAGCTGCCTGCATTGCAGTTCCTGAGTCCAAATTAAAAGAAGTCGAGAATCACTGACATGCATAACCTATACAAATAGGAAGAGCTACACACCAAAGTATTTTTATGCAGCATGACAGAACCTAAATGATGCCTCTGTACATTATAGACTGACAATTTTGCAGACAAATAAAAATCTGGCAAAATTGCAGTCCAAAAGCATTTTGCCAAAGGGTATTTTGGGAATGTTTATCTCATTTGTCATAAATCCGTGATTTATAGTAACCTAATTTAGATGTTATAAGAGCAGAGATTACTGACTCTGTCTTCATCAAAAATAGTTCAGGCCAAGAATTTAGGTATATATCCTGGAAATGCTTCAGAGTATCCAAAGCAAGACCAGTCACACCTTGTGAAGACCCTGATTCACTGAAATATCTTTTTATGAATAGATATCAAGCTTTCATGAGTCAGGCTTTAAAATACTAGAGTTTTCAACAGCTGTGACATTCAGCATATCACCAGATGTTTGAAACTTGCAAGTTTTAATAACTGGTGAAGATGGGTTTGGATTATGTGTTATGTGTATTCTTGTAAAAGTGTAGTCTATATCTGCATATTCTCTTTCCTCTGATATTCTGTTCCTCATTAGTTGTAAAGATGCTCTGGAAATTCTGTTTTGAAAAGAAATTCTATTAAATCAGTAAATGTATACTTGAGTAATATTTGGCAGGGGGAAAACCCCAAAACTCAGAAGATAGCTTGAAGCTTTTAGCATGAAATTTTCTCACCTGGTCTGACCTTGAATATAATGGTCTTAAAAGTAGCAAACCCGAATTGCTTTTGGACAAGAAAGCATTAAAGAAACGTGATAAGCTTGACTGTAACTGAACTCCTCCTAATGAATCATTTTGTGTTTTGGGCATTCAATGCATTCATTTGAAAATGAGTAAATAAGGAGTAAAATGGCAGTACTTTAGGCCTTGTTTTGATATGAATTTTCTGGCCTGCTCAGGTGGAACATCATTCTTTTTTTTATAGCTGAACTTACTAGCTCATCTCAAGACTTGTGAGGAAGACATTGACCTACAACCCTGCAATATATGTAAAATTATAATATGGCTGCTGCTGCTGCTGCCGTGCTGTGGCATAGCTTTCCTCTGTCAGCCATCCATTCCTCAAGGATCAGTGGTATGAGCAGCCTTCATTAAATCCTATCTATTTACTTAAGAAAAATCTGTGGGACTAGGATTCCCAGTAGTAGACTTTTCTGTACTCACTTGTCTGCATTTTCTGTACAGGTCTGCTTCCACTAAGCATCTGGCCTGCTAAGAGGAACAACACAGAATCGAATTTTATTGTTCACAGGTGTAGTTTGGCCCATATAACCTTGATCCATATTCTGTCATTCATAGTGATGTCACCCCACAGTACATGGACAGAGAAGATTGTTTATGTGCATTAAAAATTATTCAAAGTAGGAAAAGAATTGCACATCTTTTGATATAGTCAGTACACATACTTAAATAAATACTTGGTTTCTGTTGGAGTTTTTTCTTCTTCTCTGACTAGAAAAAATAGTTGTTTTATCGGTAGTCATTGTGCCAACAATCAGAAGAAAAAGAGCATAAAAGTTCCTATCACTTGTCAGTAGTTATTGCACAGGTTCTTTTTTCAGCTATTCCTTAATGCTGTCCAGAAAGTAAGAACCAATCTCACATCAGTAGTCTTAAATAGTGTTTGAAAGGATAAAAGGAACAGGTTTTGTTGTCTCCTGTTTTTAAATAATGAAGTAGGTGTAATCTTCTCCTTCCTTCTTTCTATACACATCCCTCCTTTTCTGAAACTTTTATCAGCAATTGAACCGTATATTTTGCACTACCTTGTTGTCCCCTATCTCCCACCTGTGCAATCCATTAACAAAAAAAATCATCTTGTTCCACTGTGAGCAAAATCACTTTCTTATCTCTGCTGGTGGCTGCTGAGCAATGTAATACAGCAATGTTCTCTGTTAAAATGTGACTGTGGTAATCTCTATGGGATTGGAAGTTTAGTTCCTGAAATAGTATTGCAGGTCAGGTATTTTGGCAAATTAAATGCAAATATTTTCATGGAAATGATGTGGTAAAATTCTTTATAATATATTTCAGCCATTCACTCTTGTTGTTTCCCATGATATTTATCCACAGGGACCATGTTGCTCCTCAAGAGTTTGCACAAGAACAGACCTTAAAGATTATTTCTTAATTAAAAAATTGCATGTATGTACTCAGAAATCTATACTTTGCAACGTAATTTTTTCTTGCCCCAGCTAACAACTGCAGGTAACAAATTTGCTTCAGTGACATTAAAAGCATATCCACCCTCCATGCTATTCCCATAAAGTTCTTCCAGCACCCCTGCTCTTCCTAGGAAACTGCAGGGTCCTGTCTGTTAATTCTGCATCAGTTTGGAAGGGGGGGAGGGTTTGTGGCTGATGACCTTTGCTTAGGTGATGGCTCTTGTCTTGAGGCTCTGCCTTTTAGTGGAGCACACAAGGTGTGTGTTACTACCAGGTGCTGTCACACATTGCAGTACAAGTGGCAAAGGGGTCACAAAAGTACTTGTCTTTGAGGAATTCAGCAGTCCTACCAGATCAGGTTAGAATAAGAAATCCAAGAAATCACAGCCTGCTTTGCTTATCTAGGCTGTCTTTGCTTGTCCCTCTGGTCTTTAGATATCAGTTGGTTTGTGAGCCAGCCATACAGAAAAAAATTCCCAGAGGAACCATGTGTGTTTCTCGGGGCTACTTCTCGTGTTTCTGCTCAGGTTACTTGCCTTTCCTGTCAGGAAAGGTTTTCAAATTCATATTTTAGGCTAAATGATTTGTAGAATTTGCAGTAGCCCTGTATTTTTTTGTGAATTACCCTCTTAGAAAGAGGTGGTATTTGTGAACTCTTTTAAGCCCTGTGTACATATTTATATGTTCTCCCAGCTTTATAATAAATCTACTTCCAGAATGGAGGTTTCCCCTTGGAAACCACATGTAGCTTTCATGAGTGCTTTGTATCCTCTTTCAGATTTGAATGGGAAGCAGCAGTAATTCAAATAGAGTGCAAAAGGGAGAAAGCCATCGCTGGGATGTGGTGGGGGTTAACCTTGTGATGGCCCTAACTCTCTTTACAAAGTTGGATAGTTCTTCAGGTGCAATATGCTATGTCAGATGGCCATGCCTGGGAGGTCTGAGGTTTAGAGACCACTCCGAACCTAGAGTTGCTTGATTGATATCAGGATTAGGATAGAAATGACTGCAAATGACCCCTGCTGCATATGGACTGATAGTAATCCAAGTAAAACACATGAAATCTTGCTATAAAACCAATCTTGTTCTGTTGAGTTTTTTAAATAAAAAAAGTAATAATAAGAAAATCCAGTTAGTTCTGTCCTTGACTAATTAGTATATTATTAAGTATGGAAGACAACATGGATTGAGGTCAGTGTTAAATAGTGCAAAAATTTCCTGTCAGCGGTACATATAGTATTTGAATGTATGTGCAAGGCCATACTGGGGGCACCTCTTTGAAAGGCTTGGTCCTGAGCACTATCACTGGTCTCTCTGCTTTGAAGGCTACTTTAGTAAATGAGGCTAAGCTTATGAGCATCATGGCCTGTAAAAGTGTATTAATTTGAAGTGTGTTTGTTTTTATAGGTGTTGATTGCCTTTTGGGGATGTACGTTCAAATACCAACAACCACAGTGATTTTTTTTCACTTTTTATTACTCTATATTTTTTATTCTATTTTTGATTCTATTTTATGCTCCTTTAATCTTTTAGTAAGGATGGCAAATGAAGTATGAAACAAACAAAAAAAAAAAGTACTGTAAATTCACATTAATATTTTTCTCTCCAGAATTCTTTTACTGCAGCATCTGGGCAATGATATAGTCAGTGCAGAATTTACTTTTTAGGTTATGCTGTGTATTTTTTTACCTGATGTGTGAACATATTGGGACAACAGTGAATGTCATAAATCTCTTAAGAACTAATTTGGTTTTAGTTTATTTTTCATTTTCTTAAAAGTCTTCTTAATGTTGTTTTTTGCATTTTCTTCAGAGTACAATTCTTTTATCACCACTTAATCATTCTCATTTGTTAAAAAGAAAAAAGTATTTGTCTTTTCTGTCAGTTTGCTGTTATGTAAAATTCTATGCAAAACAAATGCTAGTTTGAAATTTAAAATTGTATCTTTTGCATAAAATAGCATCAGCGTTAGTATGAAAAGCATTAAATAATTATTTTAATCTTTAGTTTGACTTGTTTTGAAGGAAATTACTATTTCATTTAATCAGATTTTACAGAGATAGAGATGTCTAGTTAATTAAAAAGCACATTTTTGCAACATGCATAAGTATTGTTAGGTAAAGATAACGTCAGATAAGTTATGAAAAGGATATTTGAGGATTGATTCAGTGTTTGAGAAATCATCCTTTATGTTTTCCAGCAAGTTGCATTTTTGTCACTGAATGAGCATCTCCAGTGTGTTTCCCTAAAAATGCATTGTGAAAATCTGAAGATAATTTTTAAATGCACAGGCTAATGAATGAGAAGTGAAATACCTAAGTGCTTCAAGAAAAGATACAAAAGGGCTCTCTATGCTCCAAAGTGGTAACACTGAAAAAAGAATGAGTGATTTAGAATAAAATTTTACTGCAGTGGTACTTCACCAATGCTTCATTTTTGTTTAAGTAAAACTTCTTTTGTGTAACTGAGCTGAATATGGATGCAGGATGGTGTTAGTGTGTTTCAGCTTACTAATAATGATGTTTCTCCTACTGAGGTTTAGCCTGCCATCTTTCCATGGCAAAGTGCCTGTTGATATTCCTGGGAGTCTGGGCAACTACAGAACAAGGCATATTAAATAGTACTTTTGAAATTATGTGCAGAAGTAATAAGAACATTAAAGTTGCAGAGTTAAGCACCAGAAGTTGCCTGTTGTAACCTTAATGTAGTCTTGTTGTACGTATACATTATGATAATTCTGTTCCTTGTTATACTGAAAATCTGTTTCAGATTTTCTTAAATGCAAGATTGTCATCTGTCTTTTTGCAGTTCTGTGCTCCATCTCTCGTCTCTCACATACATTGAAAAGTTAAGTACCTTGAAGAAATAACTTTCTGATCATGTGGTAAAAAGCTGTATCACAGGTGATAGGCACTGAGGGATCAAATTAACACTGCATGAGAAACAGAGCTGTCAGCAAAATGCTTTAGTTGGTGGTTTGTTTCTGTTCCTACAAATACATAGGGCCTGGATAGCAGCTACAGAACTACTTGCAACTTCCGGATAGAAGAAATGGTAACTGAAGTAGCACAAAAATTATTCTGAGTAAAAGTTGGGGAAAATGCTGCTGATAAGGTTCCCTGCAGGAACAGTGAAGAAGATTCATTGATTCTGTCATTTCTCTGTAGATTAAATCCCAATTCCATTGTGATGACCTAATGATGGACTAGACTTGACATATTTCAGAGTTCAGGACAGGGTGTATTTATGAGACCATTATTGTTGACAGGAGAGAGAAGAGGGTTATTTTTTATTATATTAACATGTCTCAGATTCTGAGGGTTCATGTTTCAAAATGTTACCTGAGTTTTTAAACTGAAGTATCCCATAGTATTGAGAGTAGGGTCTGTTTTCAGCCTGTAAATGTGGTGTGGTGTGTGGCTCCTACAAAATTATTTTGAATTAATATTTTTTGGTGTTTCAAAAAGAGTAATTTAGTTGATAAGCCTAAATATACCTGGGTTGGCTGTTTCTGAGTTGCTGTCAACATGTTTTATTGGGTGGCATTTTTCTGCCATCCCTTTCTCATGAGGTTGTCTGACGTTTCTGCCATGGTCATTACCAGAATTCTTGTGTAGAATTCCTATTCTTCATACAGGTAGTGCTGCAAGCAGCTCCAAATATTGCTTTTGTAAGATGTTTATGCATGTCTGTATAGATCTACACGCGTGCACAAACACCTGTGTACATGTGTGCATGAGTGTAAAGGAGCTGATACTGGATTTTGGAATTACAGATTGAATTACTGATGAAAGTAGCACAAGTAAAATTGTTCTTCAAGCCACATGTTTGTTTTCTTGATACTTCTAATAGAAATTATAAGACACCTGTGAATGTTTAAAGATCCTGTCATGGCACTTCCCTATCTGAGAATTTCCCCCTGCACTTCCATGACAACTGAAATCTATGGATGTGTTATTGAGTTCAGCCCTGAAGGTTCAACATCTGGCTGATGGAAACGAAACATTTTCACCAGAGGTTCTTGCACTTGGAATTTGCTTCCTTCTGTGGGTCTGTGTCAAAACCTGACTGAGCCTGTTTAACTCGAGGCAATGGTGTAAAGCCCATCTGTTCCTTGAAACTTTTCCCTGAAGGAGCGATCTAGAGTGTATTTATGTTCTCAGCTATGGTTGGGCTTTTTATAAGTACTCAGCTGATGCTTTTGGACTGATTTGTGGTTTAGGTTTGTTTAAAGGTGCACTGAATGGATGTACTTCTAAAGCAAATTTTAGGAATGTTGCAGAACTTCCCTATCTTTAACTTGTAAGGCAGTGAAGAGTTCATGCCCCTGTTTACTATGAATGGAGAAATAACAATTATGAACTGCTATTGTGAAGAAGAATAGAGAACCCACTGAGACTTCTATTTAAAATACACAGAACTCCGTGAAAGTGAAAATGCAAAGCATTTGTAACTGAATATCTTTGAGCACTTGATTTTAAAATATTCTGTCAGTGTAATAGGTTGTTATATTCTTCAGAAGGGGAGAGTATTAACAATTTTGTAGATAGTTTTACTATCTTTGGATTTGAACTACCAATGTAATTTGGTAGGAGATGCATGTGATAAAGCAAGGTGACA
The DNA here is from genome assembly GCA_013400955.1 of Drymodes brunneopygia. Classification (NCBI taxonomy): domain Eukaryota; kingdom Metazoa; phylum Chordata; class Aves; order Passeriformes; family Petroicidae; genus Drymodes; species Drymodes brunneopygia. The sequence goes on from VZTZ01050758.1 coordinate 2,027,578, forward strand.
TTTAAATTCTAATCAAAATTTCCTTCAGGAACCTTTGTTGAGTGCTCTTTGGTGGAAAAAAGTGTACAGTTAAGTGTCACTGTGCAACAGTTAAGTAACTGGCAAAATTTTAAAAACCCCAACACTATGAAATAGTATTGTTTTTCTGGATGAAGAGATTGTATTTGTCTGACATCATAACAATGTAAGTAGTTTAGGTTAACACTTATGGGAGGAAAAGAGACAATGTTGTTATGAAGGTGCTTCAAATGTTTGTATTAGGGTGGGGTTATATTAATTTGTTCTTGTAGGATGTTTGAATTAATAATTTCATTAATTAAAGAAGATACTACACCTTCTCTACATCAGGCAGTTATCACAAATAAGCTACGGTATAAATTTAAAGTATAATAGCTATTCAGCACCAACTCCTTATATGAACACTTTTATTCTGTACTACAAATGACCTTTCAGTTTTGTTGACTGAAAAACATGCAAGTTCCCTGCAGCCCCAATGACAAATAAATATTTATGTAGGGAGCTAGTTACTACATGATAAAATTACATTGTCAGCTTATTCTGTACTCTACTGGCCTTCCTAAAAGCATCCTAAGGACAAAGAATTGTATTGTGTTACAGATGTATTCCTACAGATACTTGTATGTTGTATATGGACTTAAAGAAAAATATATTGTTTCTGAGAATTTTTATGAAAAATGTTTAAATTGCTGACAATCTGATTTAGATAACCTAAGTCTAGTATGTACCACTGGAATTGAAGGTGCTGGTCATGCAAGCTTGACTATGGTTATTTGTAAAATAAATTAATAGACTCATCAACTCTATTTACTATGTTGACATATAAGGACTAATAATATTAGTAATATCACTAGCTGGTATGTTTAGGGCTCAGACAGAAGTCATAAATTACTTATTTTTAATAATGGTAAAATCACAAACTTACCTATATTCTCTAGTGTAATAATAGGTGACAAAACTAAATGCCCCCTTGTCACTGGTTATGTAATAGGCATTAAAAATTTAAAATAAACACAGGAGCTAGCTTACGTCAAGCAGCTTCCAAAGATGGCCACTGTTCCACTGCCTTTCTGGCTCTCTAGCACAGTGAATTCAGGTCACAAATATGGAGCCTTCATATGAGAAAACTGTAAAATTCTTGAATGCCTGGAACTCTTAAGCTGCATTAACACAATAACATTGATTGTATATTAGAGTATTTAAATATGAAACACATTTTGGCTTTTCATAAAAATGTAGTTTCAGAAACTTTCATTTGGTTGTTTTGCAGTTTTTATCAAGTAACTAGTTTTTGTTCAAAAACAGAAGTGTGCATTATTTTCAGACGCTTTGATCACAATTTTTTTGTCTTAAAATGTATCTCTATGTATTTCTTAAATATACTTTCTTTGGTTCTATGATTTCCTTAGAAAATAGAAAAACTGGGATTAGAGCTGGATGGAAACAAACAGCGTTTGGAACAAGCCCAGCAGGATGTGACAGGAGCCAGAGAGGAGTGCCTAAAACTGACAGAACTGCTGAGTAAATCTGAGCACCAACTGCACCTCACCAGGTACCCCTTATCCTATTACATGCTGTAGTACCAATTTCATTCTGCTAATTTTTTGCCACAGGCTTCCCCACAGTTGTAGGTACTTGCAGTCATTAACTGCACGGGCAGCCCTCAGTCGTGTTAGAAGTGGAGATTTGAATAAGTGAGTTATGAACTACAAAGTGAGTTACTAACTCTAATTTATAAAAGGGAATTACTGGTAGAAGAGGCAATGGTCAGCTCTAGTGGTGAGGTGGCATGCTTTTAGGCAGGAAGAAGAGCAAGGGAGGCTGCAGCTACCTTTTTTCTCCTTCTGCTGTGCTTGGTAGGACAAATATATTTGAAATGTTGTTTCAGAGTGTAGTGTAGAGCAGCACCTTTAAGCATAGGAGTTCTCAGATTAAGAACCTGAAATTTCAGCAGAATGACCAGGAATATGGATATAAATATATAAATGAGTATAATCTTTTCTATATGAGGTAAGCTCAAGTATGTGAGGAAGGTGTTTCAGTCTCTTGCTCAGTGAAGATACAGCACAACACAGTGTGTGATGAGAGACTTCCCCTGAGCATATTCCATCCTTGGGTATAGTTTCCAATGTCTTTTGCTGCACTATTACATGTTTCTAGAAAACTCCATAAGGCTGACATGCCAATTATTCATTGCAACTTGAGTTTGAGTAACTGCGAAACTTTTTTCCTTTTGCCTTGGAAAATGCTATTGTCCAACTGTTTGCAGGCTTTTAGTTGTGTGTGTGGGTTTTTTGTTCCATTGCCCTGCTCCCCCAAGAATGAACATCCATAAACAATGCTGGCAGCTTTTACTCAGTACTTAAGGGAAAAAGTTAAGTTACTTTAAATTTTTCATGTGGAGAGAAAAAAGCTCAGATTTTTATCACTTAACAGAAGTCTGTGTGTTTATCCAAGCCTTGTACTTTTTGGGCTTTGTGAGAATTCTGCCATTGAGTAAATGGAAATAAAATAGAGCCTTGTCTAAACTATTAAATTCAATGAATCATTTTTTTATTCAGCTAAATTTCTGTGTAATTCAGAGCACGGTTGTTTAACAGATGGAAGAAAGTACCACTCTAACAGCCTGTATTTAGAGAAAAAAATATGCTAGAGGTTAATGAACTTGAAAAAAGTTTTGGGTGAGTTGTTAAGATATCTAAAGTTTGGATTTAGCAGAACTTTATTAATAATGATTTGTTGTGATAGTTAACCAAATGGCTTTACCACGCTCCTTTTAGCAAAGGCTGATTATATGCAGTAAAGCTCTGGATATCTTGGAGGAAATCTGACTAGTGAATTTATAATTTTTAATTTCTTTTTTTTTTTGTGAAAATACCCAAAATGTAAAAATGAGGACTATTGCCTACTTTTACATAGTAAAGTAATTAAAGCTGGATACCTAACATACAGATGATTCAGGTAGCTTTTCAATGTATGGTCTCTGACTCAGAACGTTTCTGAGATGCAAATCACTGGAGACTGGGAACAGTATTTTCGGCAAGTAATGCTCTGTGCTAGCCCTGTTCTTGTACAATTTCACCAACACCTGCTTTTTGAGACAGATGCTGAACTGCCATGCTTCTTTGACCTTGTGCAGACACTCTTCTGCAAGGTCCTGATCTCCTTGGGGTTTTTTTGGTTGTTTGGGGTTTTTTTTGTGGGTTTGGGGAGTTTGGTTGATTGGTTGGGTTTTGTTTTGTTTTTTTGTCGGGGTTTTTTGTAATACTGTGCGTTCATATTTGGCATCGCCTTACAAGAACTGAAATTTTTTCTATGCTGACATGTATTTATTGGAAGAACATATATGTTGAGGCATGGGAAATAGGTTCAAATCTTTCTACTTGGCATTCCCCAAATTCTGTAACACTTTGTAGATTTTTGTGTTCTCTGGAGTGTCTGTCTGCTTTCCAGGAATAAGTTAGGTGATGTTGCTTGAAAAAGAAGGGGGGAAAAGAGGTGAGAAATGTGTTGCTCCTGAACTGTTACCTGTTTTCCCCTTGAACTTACATTCGTAGGGCAGGGTTTGAAATGTTCTCCTAGTGCCACCTGTTTTCCCTGCCTTGCAGAGGAAAATATCCCCTACTGAAATGAAACTTGTCCTTAGCCTGTACTCTTTTTCTTCCTCTCAGCTCACTTCCTGGCAGAACAGGTTTTCTGTGTTAGTGAAGGCATAAAAGTTACATGTCCCTAGTGGCATTAATTTCGCATTTTGAACTCAGTATGTTTTTCATGGATTGGTACATCCATAGTTGTTGCATGTAAATTATATTCACTTATGGTTTGCCTTCTTTTATTTATTCCCTTCACCTCAAATGGCAACTGTGTCAGTGAAAATACTTGAAGGGTAGGGGTAATAGCAATCCTATGGGGGTTGTACACTCATTCACTGTGGCGCTTGCCAAGGAAAACAGATTTTAAGCTCTAGAGTCCTGCCTGTGGGAGGTTGCTGCAGAAATTGCACTGATTTAGTGCATCTCTTGGGTATTCTGGCCTTGGCCTCATCTTGCTGATTCTCTTCTTTTCAGGAGAGGACCAGCTGGTTCACTCCAAGTCTTCTCACAACACTGGAGTTGAGGGAGGCCTGTACTGCTGTTACACCATTGTGGATAGTCTTTCTGTTGCCTTGTGTGACCTGTCTGTGCTGTTCTGGCAGAAATTAGAGGTAGCTGAGGAGATACAGAAAGAATTCTTTGTTTTGTATGAATTATTATATTACTGAGGAGAAAAGCTTCACTAATCTACTGATTCTAAGTTTGGATATTGTAATTAATAGGATCATAAAATGAATACGAGAACTTTGGATTTTAATTTACAAAATGAGATAAATGTATATGAGTGAAATAAATGAGAAAAAATATGCAGTCTGTGTCATAATGAGAAAAGAAAGTACTCTGTAGAACAGCACTCTTCTCCAGGAGTCCCACTTCTTTGCCGAATCCTAGTTTTCAGACACTGTTGATTGATTACCAACTAAACAGCTTCTAAGTTAACAAAATGTACTTGTTAAAAATGAAGAAAAAAAGGTTACAATTAGCTATTCTAAACCATTGCCACAGAGTTTAAAATTGCCTTTTCCTGTCACCTTTCTTCCTGGAGCAATATGTTGCTTAGAAATACTTGCTATTAACATGCACTTTCTGCTATTGAATCTAGTTAGTAATTCTAATTTGTATGTCTTCAAAAGACTGGGGAAATACAGCATTTCTATTGTGCAGTTTTGCTTGTCAATCATGTAACTTTGCAGATATCACCATGCCATGAGACTGACCATGATTGTTTAAAGTTTTCTTGGGGATTTCTTTTGCCCTAGTTTCAGCTTTGAGGTTACTTTAGTAGGAGAATCTTATGAAATTAGTTCTTAAGTCAGTGTTATTAAATTAGTTCTTAACAGTCAATGCTGTTACTTTGGCAAGGTTAGGTCTTGCTAATGAAGCTTACCTGAAGCTCTTCTTCAGAGAGGAGAAAACATACAGGCCTATTGTTCTTAGTTAATGAGAAATAGTCATTAAAAATCATGTCAATATGCTCTTGGAAAAGATCATATAAAAGATGCAAGATGTTAACAACTTGTCCAGATCTTAGTGTGCCATCTAATGTAAAAAAAAATTTCACTATTCTTGTGTAACAGAATCATCATTAAAAAACACTCTTCTTTTTCTTTCAAGCCAGATCTGAAGGTATTATTTGTTACAGTTGCAGTCAGATGTAGTTCCTGTTTACATATGCCAAAGAAGTTAAATAAATCATGAGAAGCGAGGGAATCATCAAATTTCAAATTTGAAATTTTATTATGTCATCATGCATTTTCTCAGGTATGAAGATAGATGGCTCAAGATATCTTTGACTGAAATGTCGTCTGAAATTTGATATGAAATATAATTGACTAGAATAGAAACAGATTTACTTCAGTTTAAATTTTATTATTCTTGTTTGCTCATATGAAACACTGTAAGAACTTCTGAAGGTCAGCTTGTAGGTAGGGAAAAATTATTAAATGAACAGTTGCTTTCACGTTCAGGTGAGCCACCTAGCTGCCCTAAATCCGTGTCACTCTCTTGAAGGACTAAAGTTTATATTACAGTGAGTCAGTGGGTGTTGTTTTTCTTGATTCTTTTTTCCCCATTATGTGATATTTCTTCCCTCTTTTTGACAATGATGTGATCTCTAGAAAGCAGCATATCTAAGGAAGTCCCAGTTGGGTTTTAGCAGTGCTATAGCCATCCTACTGTGCATTGATGCTTCTTGCTAGTTTCAGTGACTCCATTATGGCTAATTTCTTTTACATGTATAATAAAGAAAGCACATACCCTTCCAGGTTAATATGGCATTATGTAATCTCTGAAGCTCTGGTGTTGAGCTGTATGTCATCACCAGTGTTCCTTGTTAGAATTTCCAGTCTGCCTCATTCATCGATTTCCCTATTTAAGCTGTATTATTAAATGATAAAACATAAACTTCCTGGTGGTTTTTCACGGCCTTCTAGGGAGTTGTGCAATACTTAAAATTTATTGGGGGTTTTTTTTCTAGTAGTATCTATTAGTTAACAACATGCTTATTACCATGCCTTTTCCAACAATTTTAGCACCTCAGAGTCCATCATCTATGCTGGAAAGCAGTTTTGGAGAAATGTTGTTACTAATATTAAATGACTGAGATATGCTTAATCTTCTCAGACTGACTGACTGATGAAAGGACCAATAACACTTGAATTGGGGGTGTGGGGGGAGGAAGCAGAAATGAGGTCTAACCAGTGATTGATTTCTAATTTTTTTTTATAGTCTGCTCATCATATGCAAAAGCATTATTTTAAAATGCAGGGATGAGTGATAACATGAAACAACTCTGATAACTAATAAACTTTTTAGATTGTGCTTCGTATGTTTACTTTTCATTAAATTTAGGGACGGTTGCGACTATGTTGTTGTGATTCAGTCAACATTTATTTCTATCTGGTTTTCATATACAAAGGCATCAGGATGCCAGAAAATAAACTGTTAACGGAGAATTAACTTCTTTGGCACGCTTACATACTTATCTTCCAAATTAAAGAAAATGAAATGGGCAGAAGCAGAGTGTAGATTACCTCCTTTTTGTCAAAAATGGTGGGAATTCGAAAATTAATAATAAAAAAGGGAACAGATGCAGTAACATGCCAGAGGGAGATTAATGTGGAGAGTAAAATCTGTGAGCAACAAAACTGAAGCAAACTGAATCAGTGGGAGGTGGTTGTACAATCAAAATCAGGATAAAAGAGAAATTACAAACAACCCTGCACTTGTCAAAGTAGTAGTAATGAAATCCTGACTCTGCCAGCAGCGAGAACCTGTGTTAGCACTTTGGGGTAAGGCCGGGAGCCGGGTGCCAGGTAGGAGGGCAGCGCGAGGCTGCTGGGCGGCAGCCATCGCGTGTGGAACAGATGGCGGGGAAAGCTGGCCGGGGAGGGGCTCCTTCGCAGAGCTAATCAGACAGTAACGGATAGGGCAGCTGGGAGGACTGACCACCGCCAGGCGAGCGGCGGGGTAGCCGCAGCCGTGCGCGATGTGTGCAGTGGTGTGCCCGCCGGCCGCACTCGAGACCTTGCAAGGTCTTTGCAGAGCCGCGGCCGCTCCGAGTTGGGCGGCGGGCGGGGACGGGCCCACGCCGGCTCCGCGGCGTCGAGCGTGTCCCGCCGGCCGCATCGTGCCCCCTCCTTCCTCACAAACGCGGGGCTTTGCTCTCGGCCCTGCCCTGTGATAAGGTTGCGTGGTTTCGTATTTTACCGTAGCGAACGGAGAACGTGGCGAGTGACAGAAATGCGAAAGCACGTGGGGCGCGGGGCTGATCCAGGGAGCCGATAAGGAAACTTTGCTCCCGTAGGTCGGCACCTTCCCACAGGGCTGGGCCCCTCCAGTGAATGGAACCAGTTTTCTGATGTTTTATTTTTGCTCGGAGGAGGCACTTCCCTAGTCATAAAGGAGAGCTTGAGAGGAATGAATGGAGGTCCGAGCCTTCTGATCTTGAGTCACATGAATAATTTGACTCACGTAAGAAGTAAAGATCAATAGGATTTCTTGTGCAAGTAAGAGGTAGTCATGTGTGAGAGGATTACGAGGTCATGCCCCAGGTTGATGACTGTCAGCTTGAAAGAGAAATTAAAACAAAATTTTATCGAGGAAAGGGGGAAATAAAATCCTGAAGTGTAGCAAGGGAGATCTTACCTACTACTACCTGGTTTTGTTTGATCAGGATATGTGATACTTTTTTAGACAATTTCAAAAAAAAACCCCTACGTGTCCTGCATCTGCTTTTTGAACTTGTATATATCTCGTCTGCAGAAGGTTTATAGCTTGGCTCAATTATCAATTTTGAGCAGGGAGGGGAGGAAACATTACAGGGACTTGAAATAGGTAGTATAACATAGCCATATGCTATTTATGCAGCAGTTTCTGCAATAAATCTAATTTGGTGCTGTCAAAAAAAATTAGACTTATTTGCTATAGCGGCACATTAGTAAATGATTGTGGTAGCTTTAAAAGTTGTCATTCACTCTGCTTTACTTGCAGCTGAATCTTGCAGTGCTTTTTTTTCTTTCCCCCTTTCTTTTCCCGAGAGCAACTCTGTGAAAATCTTGAGTTCTTTGTCCTGCAGCTGTAGAAACTGCAAATATTTTCACTATTGAAAAGAAGGGCTTGCTTTAAGGTAATTGAAGAAGGAGGTGGAAGGAAGAATAGCCTGTATTGTTAACAATCATATGAATGTATATGTGGAAAAATCAATAAAGTGGTGGGGGATAAATTTCTTCCTTGCCTACAGGTTTTCATAGTGCAGCTGAAATTGTTTATCTGATTATACAGCATGTAGATAAATTAGCTGCTCTGCGTTATTATAGAAGGTAAAATATTTTACCTGCCATGATAAGACCATATGCTGCTTTATGAAGACTGATACTGAGTGATTTGAAATAAATTGGTTCTGTCGTCTTCTGGCAGTGCGTTGTAAAATTTTCGAAGCTGATACACTTTGTGTCAAGATAAGACACAATTATTTAAATACCATTCTATTTAATATTTTAAACATATTTAAGCAATTGTACAAACATATAAAGATCACTGATTAATTTTATAAGGGAAGGAAAGAAAATGTAAGTGAAGAAGTAAAGAACAAATACAAAATCATACGTTAATTTTAACATTAAAATATTTATAAATTATTATTAATTTTAAACTAGTTTTAACGTGGTTAACAGTTGTATTTATTGTCCTGCAATAAATATTTCTTAAGAAAAAGGCAATAATACGTTTTCAGATTTTAGTATTAGATTCATCTAAATTTTTCTTTTCAGCGTTTAAACTGCAACTGGTCACATCAATGATCACATCAGGTTGTTGAGGCAGCCAAATTGCTACTGCCTGTAGAGTGTGGTTTCAGGAGCAGTGACAATACTTAAAGTGCTTTGGAGCAAGTGGTGAATTCAGATGAAACACTGAAGAGACTAACTGCTGTAGAAAACAAACATCTTTATAAGGTCTTTGTTTTGAGCAGTTATTATTCAGCACTAACAGTAATAAGTTTATGAGTGTGTATCAAATATTTACTTTGGTCTCATTCAAATTAGGTTTTTTATTTGTGTGACTAATGACAACAGGATAATGATTTATTTTTTTTGAACCAAAGAAGTCTTTCAGATACATGTATTCAAGGCTGCTGGATTTTTTGCTGAATTTGCTACTGGAAAAAATGGTTCTGATTTTTATCATTATTTCTGACTTGTTCTAAAGCTTTTCTCTCAAGTACATCGAAAGCTTGTTTTTACAATAAGCTAAAATGTACTTTTTCTGTCAGCAGTTGGTATTTGTGAACTTCAACAATTTTAAAAGCTGTCTTGTGCTTTCAGAAGTATATTCAAAGTTGTTTATTTTGTGCAATCACAGCGGTTGTTGATTTGTGTGCATTTTTTCTTTGCTGTGCAAAATTCTGCTCCTAAAGTTCTTGCCTAGAAGAAAAATTCAACAGATAACCCAAAAGGTCCTCAGCTGGAGACTTGACCCAACTTCACTTTGAAGAGCATCAGTCTGTAGGTTGTAATTGCTGGAGAAAGTAGCTGGTGGATGGAGGGAGGAACAAAAAAAAAAATCACCTGAGCACAGCAGCCTTGGCCGCTCTCCTTCCTCAGCCCTTGCGCAGCGCCCTTGTGCCGGTGATTGGTCAGGAGAGGCTGAGCTGGGAGATGCCCGTCCTGGGCGAGCAGGTGAGCTGCTGCCGGCTCATTGACAGGGCTGAACTCCTCGCCCTGGCTGTGCTGGGAGCCTGGCAAGGTTAATAGTCTGCTGCTCTTGCTTGCCCCTGTGGCTTTGGTGGTTTGCGTATCAAACGATAGTTTTGTAGAAATAGGAGCAACTGTTCTTGATTAGCTTCTTCTTGTTTGTCAGTTGGCTTCTACAGGGCTTGGATCACTGGGGAGTTGTAGTGTCTCTGTAGTCAGGTGGGACACTGCTGTATACTTTTTGTACCAGGGTTCCTCCTCTATTTCCAGTGCATTTGTTCACCTGCATCTAGTTTCCCATGGAAGAAGATCATAGCATGAGGAAAAGCTTCCTTGCAAATGCAGGGGCTAATCCCCACATAAGGGATAGATCAGTATTAAGTTTTTACTCAGCTAAACTTATGCGGTATTTGTCAATGCAATTTTCATTAAAGTCAAATTCAGACCTAACGTAAGTATAAATGCATTTCTGCTAATGAGATTGGATTACCTCCTGGAATTGATCCCAGAAAGCATTACTTGAAATTCATTTTTGGTAAAAGGGTAATAAAATGGGTGGTTCATTTAAATTGCTTACAAAACTTCAAATATGTATTTTATTTTTGGTATTCTACTTAGTCTTGGTGAAGATCTTTTTTAAAGGATATTAAGGTATGCAGTGAAATTGAAGGTATTTCTTATTTTAGAAGAATGAGACTGTCAGGGAGGTTAGTTAATAATTCAGGAACTTTTGGTTATCAGTGTATTCCTGAAAAGGAATATGGACACAGGAATTGCTAAAAATATTGTATCCTGTTGACAATATGAATTTAGTTTCAGTTCTGACAAAGAATCTTTACAATTTACCTCAATGTGGAAGGCAATATTCTAACAAAGAGTTGCATATGTGTGTTTTACAAGGCTTGAAAGCAAGAAAAAATATTAAGGATTTTTTCTTTAAATAGTGTTGTATTTGAAACATCAGTAGGTAAGGCAAAAAAAAATGCTGCAGATTAAATAATTTAAAAGGAGTGCTGTTGATCACTTTAAGGTTTTACTGTAAACTTACTCATTCAACTGTTCCCATTTTCTCTTTGTATTTTTAGTCAATGTCTCTGTTACATAGTGTTAGAGTCAAAAGCCTTCATTTATTATTTTATTTGTAATATTTTTATGAGCCTTTTCCACTTCTTTGCATAGCTCTGCAAAGTCTTTCTCAGACTGTGCTAGCCCTAGCAAGAAGGAACAGATACATGTATTTGAAGAAAAACACGTTAGCTGTAGGAGTTAACAAATAATGATTAAAAGCTATTCTTTTGCTTCTTAGTATTTCTCCTATACCCCAAACTGATCTTCACAAATACAGGACTGTAAAGAACTTCATCTGCTGCTGGTTAGCAGAAGTGGATTTAAATCTACACCGACAGTTCATTTGACAATGACCTTGAGGGGCTTTGCTTCTTGAAGAAGAAAGCAGAAGCTTGCGGTAAACAAAGTTCACTTCTGACAGATGGATTGAATGACAGAAAGGTTGCGAGTGCCAGAATAGCCCTGGCAGAGGAGGAAATGTTCAGTGGAATCCAACAGGAGAGGAGGTGTGAACAGGTGCAGGGTTGCTGACGGAAGGGGAACCAGATGGAAGGAGCCAGAGCCAGTTTATTTAAAGGAAAAGGCAGAAAACACTGAAAGGCTGTGCGATCAGTGGCTAAAAGTGTGCATGGAAGAAGGTAAAAATTCACAAAGCAAAACTGCACAGTGGGATATCTAGCACTTAGCATAATGGTAGTAATTTGTGAGTTTCGTTTTAAAGTTGCTATTGAAATATGTTTCTCCCTTACTCTTGACAGCATAAAGGAGAGATTTATAACCTGTCCAAAAAAAAACCAAAATAAACCAACAAAACCACCACCAAAAACCTCAACTGTTACACTGCCTGTCCATTATTTCTAATACTAAAGTGCAGACAGTTACAATCAGGATAATACAAAAATTATGCCACAGCTAAACAAATGAATAAGAGGCATATAAGGCAGGATTTTTATTTTTTTTAACACACCTGTTTGTATCTAGCTCTTGTGACATGTGGGCAGATGAGCATGGCTTTCATTCGGAAGTTTTTGTAAGATGTAGAGCAAATCAACAACAGTCAAGTACGTTGTAATGTTAGCATTTCTCATCTTTTTTCCTTTTGGTCATAAGTCTGTCAGTTTGCTGGAACGTGTGGTATTTTGCTGTAGGATGGTGTAGAAGTCTAGCTTACCCTAGATCAAATTCCCTGAAAATCAAATATTGTCTTTCAAATTGTCATCCTGAAGAATGCTTTATTCTGTCAAATGGTTCTGCTTCTTCCCAAGCTGTTCTTGTGAGGCTTGCCCCTTTGGAGGCGGGAAAAAAACATTCCTCAACTTCTTCTCAACTTCAGCAATAGTTGGGGAACATTATTGACTTCCACATATCAGGCCTGTGGCTGCTTAAGTGCAGGTTATGTGTCTGTACCTAATGTGTGTGAAAAATGCAGGTGAGTGTTGAGCAGTCACTCACAGTGCATCTGTGATCTACTGGATCGTTCAGCTGTGCTGAGCTGATCCGGATCAGGTGTGAGCACACAGGCTCTTTCCTTTTTAATTAGCTCGAGCATGCAACGCTGTGTTTTTGCTGACTTTATGCCAGCTGCAGGAAGGACAGATGATACCTGATTCAGCACAAAGCTTGCTGGTACAAAGTTAACGTACCAAGAACATTGGGTTTTTGAACAAATTTAAATTGGCAGAGTGAGTTCATAGCAAATCAGGTCTCTGCATCATTTAGCTGCATCATTTTTTGATTCAATGGTAGGAGCCTGATGATTGGATTTACTGTATTAAAAAGCTCTGAGTCTTGGAGTAAAGAGTCACATTTCTTTGTACCTGGTCTAAGCCTATGCTGTTGCTGAAACGGCAAGTCCCTAGAGGGGCTGTACATGGCTATGTCTGGCCACATATTGCCAGGCCCATGCTTCTGCTGACACTGGAAGACAGGCACCTGTGTGATCAGGTTGTTAAGGGAGTTATTCAGCTTGAAAAGGAATAATTTCTTGAAGAATAAGTTGTGTGAGTGCTCATTATAAGAAGATAAAAAGAAGGATCACACCTCTTATACTGACATTGTCTGGCTTAAATGTGTCCTGAGGCTGCTGGTGCCAAATTTGAGAACCACCATAAATCAAGAAAATTACTCTTTTATTTTAAATATAGGGAAAATAATTTGTGTAACTTTGTGTATACAGAACACATACCTGTAAAAGTCTTCTGTGTTAAGCTATTATTTCAACATACAGTCATTTGTAAAAGGGGCTTGTGGAACAAAGAATATTCTCGAGAAACGCATGCAATATTGGAAGTGCTTGGGCTACGTGCTAAGACTTCACAAAAATCACCTCTCCTTATGCAGCTTCTATTCTGTATTTAATTATGTATTTCTATAGGGACTTTGCAGCCAAACAGTTCACAATCTGATGGTAATAGTCATGAGAGGCTGGGTGTTTACTTACAAGCTACATATCTTGATGGCAAATCTTATAAATGTGCCAGAAAAATTAGATTTTGATTCCAAGGCAGTATATTTGACCTAATATGAGATGTTAATTACTGTTAGAGGCACTTTTCTCTTCTCTAATATCAAAATAGAGGGAAGATAATGATAATATTTGGCTGTGGCTTTATGTACAGAGGACTATCCATATTGAGAGAAGTTATTGAGGAACTGGTCATTTTCTGGATGTATCTTGAAGGCTATAGTGCCAAAAGAGTAAAATCACATTATAGGTTTACTGTTATGCTGAACATAAAGTAAGAAATCCAGTCCTTTCATTTTGTTAACTTACCTCACAGATAGAAGTAGAGATGGAATATATCATCAGTCACATATACACTCAAGTTGTATGTTCAAGATTGTTCATTTCATAGAAACTTCCACAGGAGTAACACACACACTGTGTCTGTCTGTTCCTATGCTCCTACAGCTTTTCATCTGTCTCACACGCATTAATACCTCCAGTTAGTTGAAATAACTTTTAAGTAGATTTCAAGTATGGCAAGCAGGAGTAGGAATTTTTTTCCTGTGCAGCCATTAATGTATAATTTCACCTGATGTCTCATTAGGGTTTAAAGGGCAAAGGGAAAATTTTAGACTTAAGTATTTAGTTGTTTCTGTAGACTTATTATTATATAAAGTGGAAATACATATAAAAGTTATAAAGCAGTTCCAGTGGTGTGGCTACATTCTAAATAGAGAGATACAGGAAAAAAATCAGTAGGTACAAGAAAGTTATATACACTGATTTCTGTTTCAGCAAAACTTTAGTTCTTGAAAAAATAGAAAATAGTATACAAAGTTGACATTATTTGAATTGTAGGAATGGGGACACAGGTGACAAGTTATCTGCATTTTGAGGAAAATAGTTTCAAGCTAATTTGTCAGCTAATTGTACTTAGTCTCTTAATGAAGTTGTAAATGTGTACAGGTCTTAATATTTTCCTTTTTTGGTGGGGTGGTTTTTTTTGTTTGTTTGTTTGTTTGTTTTTTTGAGGTGTTTTTATGAAATAGTAGTAGCAGCCTGGAAGAGTTGTCTTTTCCAGGCTTTCATCTCAAGTAGGGTAGTGAAGTTTCATTTCGTTGATTCATTAACATACTTTAAATGTATTTCTACTTTCAAATTATTTCTGTGGCACCTTGTAATTTCCTAGATCCATATTTAAAGAGCTGGATCAATTTGAATGCTGAATTGTTTACCCCTTGACCTTTATATAACTTTTCTAATTGTTTGTAATGCTTCTCATGGTTCTCATTGCTTCTCATGGTAATGAGGAGACAGCTCTAACATTTCATTGTTTTAGGAAATTCTGTATTTCTTAACTAATATACGAAACAAGATTTAGGTTTTGGTTGGATTTTTTTGAGCCTCAGTTCTCATGAATAGGCCCACATGTATCCTGAGCAATGATGCAGTCCGTCAAATCCACCAATTAATTTAATAGTTGAGTTTCTTCAAAATTTGACATGCAAATATAGATTTTACTGAAGCTCACCAAACACAGTGTGCTGGCTGGGGCAGTTTCCAGAAACTTGAGCTTTCTGCTGAGAAGACCTGGCAGCGGACTCCAGAATCAGCATCCAGTCAGGTCCCAGAAACTGACAAAAAGAGCAACTCAGTGGGTAATTCCCTCAATGGGATACAGGAAGGGCAATTGTTCAGCTCCTTGGAAAGGTTTAAAGAAATGACCTGATCATGATGCTTTTAAAAGATATTTCTTTCTGTGCATGCAGAAGCATGCACACATACATCTTTTTATTTATCTTTTGCCATAACAACATTCATTTCATGCCTTTCTTTTGCCTTGTAAAAGCATCAAGAGCCATAAAATCCAGTCCAGTGTGGATTTACACAAGCATTAAAAAAATCAAAACCTTTATTACAAAATTCAGATGCCAGAAAAATAAGAGGAAACTACTAAACACTGTCCACCTAAGTCTCCATTCAGAGCAACCATAGGTATTAACAAGGTCCTATTAGAAGAAAATTCATAGGCCTTACAAAGGAAGATAACGAATAGAGTCAGTGCTAAACAAAAGGTTGTTAGAAGCCTTATTTAAAGGAAAGGGAGAAATCTTGTGACCCTGAGCCTTCGTATTGAGTTGATCCAAACGTAAGAGCAAGGCACATGCTCTAGAGCTCTATTATTTTAGGTTTGGAAAGCAATAATTTTGAATCATAGCTACATTTAAAACCAGCATGTACCTGTTTACCTGCAGGATTACAGGTCTTACTGTGTTGCATTTTCTAACTTAAATGTTTGAAAATACTAGATAGTACTGGATAGTACATGATAAAACTCAGTAAACACATTCTTCATTATAAATAGCTGAATGGGGTACTGCAGTGCTGTTAAATTGAAAGGCTAGTCTGAAAGGAGTTATAGAAGTTTTACATTAATAGAGAGAATTATTTAAGATGATTCCTGGGGAGAATGGCTTCTTGGTAAATTGGGGATTTTTTCCATGTTTGTAGACACATTTAGACTTGTCTGCTAACCTGAAAAAAAATGAAAATGAGCCCTTATTTTTCTGTGTATGACATACATACAAAGATACATACAAAATACAGGGGGAAGAAGTTTGTGAAGTGTAATCTTATTCTGTGTACCTTCTCTTATGATCTTTATCATTGTGAGTTTTGAATAGTGTCTGGTAATAAAGTTAGATATAGCAAAAAATTGTCTAATGTTTCCCCTTAGAGAATAAGTCAGGTATTGTGACATCTTGTTTCAGCTTTTATATATATTTTTTCTTTTTATCTTGAGTGTGTGGTTTGTTGGGTTGGGTTTTTCTCCTCCTATAGCCTGAGAGAAGAGCGAGGATGTGCTCTGATTTTCCATTCTTCCCTTGACACTTGTAGCTGAAATAATAAGATAAAATAGCCTATGAGAAGGTGATTTAGAAAGCTGCTTGTAATAGACAGTCCACTAGACCTCTATTGTGGAAAGTTTGCAAAGCAGACTGCATAAAACTTTGCTGAGCCTTTGTATCCAAAGTTATTTGGTCTCTAGGGCTCCTAATGTATGTAGTCGTTCAGGTCCTACTTTCAAAACTGTTTTAATTGATTTGAGTGCCTTCATGCCAGATTTTACTAAAGATACTGGGAATAAAATGCTTGGATAACTCCTCAAAACTTCTTCAGTTTGGTAGACAGGCTTCTGCTATACATTTATTTTCAAAAATACTGGGAGAGAAAGCTCATTTTCCTCTGAAAGAGCTAAGGGAGCCTTCAGCTGAGTCCTTTCTGTCTTCCAAGGTAATTTGTTGTGCTCACAGTGCTGGCCCACTTGGCTACATGTTATCTAGGAAAGAGGTCTGTGCTGGACCACTGGGGCGTGTGGTAAAAGTATCAGTGTTAGGCTTGACTGGTGCTCCTGCTGCCCGAGTCTGAGTGTGGGTGCAGAGGTCCAGGCTGGTCGTCATTTAGACAGGTCTTGTTAGTAAAGATGGCTCAAGCATTTGGAACGCTAAATGCTAGGTGCTCTTTAATGATTTATGAAGTTCATGTTAAAGCAAGTATATATGAAAGCTAAAATGCTTTACAGTTATGTTTTTAACTATAATTAATATGAAATGAAGATGTCAAAAATAATGCTGTGATAACCTCTTGTGTATCACTGAACTGAGATAATTGCTGGAGTGTTTTAATTTGTCCAATTAAGTTCATAGTCCTTACTAATGGATCCATTAGCTTTTTTAAAAATGCCACATGTTGATCTCAGGGAAAAATCAAATAGACAGTATAGGAAGCGTGGTTGCTTCAAATCATAGTTGCTTTGCCAGAAGATTTACTGACAGCCTCCAGTCAGAAGCCTAATTCTACATTAAGAATCATCCTGCTTTTTTTATTTTTGTATTCTTACTGTTACCAAACTGAAAAGACTCTTTCAGAAATACCTACTATTGAACTGTGTAGTGAAATTCAAAGTTTTATCAATCTAAGTTCTGTTCTTTTCTAGTCAAAAATAGATGAGCTATTAGGTATGTCAAATATGACTTGTATGTCACTAGTCTTTGCATATGTCATTTTTCTTTACTGCAAAGTTCTTTGGCAGAGAGTGGGCTGCTCTTGTAAATGGATCTGTGACCCAGTGCTTGTTTGTTAGTGGTGAGAGACGTGTTTAGGGGTTATTTTGGTTTGGGGCTTTATTTGTTTGTTTTTTTTTTAATTTGATGGCTCAAATTCAGTCAGCGTACTTTTATGTTAGCTTTGAGATCAAAGTGAATTTTCACTTGACTTGCAGCAAGGTTTTTTTTAAAGTTTGCCGGTGACGGCATTTTTCTTCTTCCTGTGCTATATACAGTTCACAGTGCCTTTTCTTTTGTCAAGAACATTTGAAAAGCGTAACTTTCAGGCACTGCAAACCAATACAGAGTTCACTGAGATATGCAAACCAGTTAACTGTGTTAACTATGGCTCTTGACAGCCACAGTGTTTAAGTCTTAAAACATCTGTTTAGAACTAAAATCACTGTGGAAAACTTGTACTTCAGAACTTGGAGCTCAAGAAGAGCTTGAGCTTGCTCCATGATTGAGTCTTTGGTTGCTTCTGACTTTATTGCACAAAAGTGGAAGTTTCCATGAGTTCAGTGTGTCTACTTTAATAAAGCTGATCAGTGTTGTGACCAAATGCAGAGTTATCAGATGTGCGTCGTAGTGTGTTAGTCTTTTGCATTCAGTAGAGCTAGTGTTTGAATTCGAGTAGAGAACAGGCTGGTGCACTTTAACCACTCATCTCCTATTTTTGATCTCTCTAGATGAAGTTTTTAAAAGTTCTGGAACAGTTAATCTTTAGCTGTCATTTCTGATTCAGACATTACCTGATGTCATCAAAATTAGTCTGTTGTAGCTTTGCTTTCTGTTGTCTCTGTGCTTTCCATTAGTGAATATAAGAAATTCTAAAGTTTTTGTAGGAGGAAACATCTGATGTCTTCACACTAATGCTGGAGGGACTAAGGACTGTTTACTTCTGTCTACAGTCCATAGATTTTTCTTTTACTCTAAATCATGAACAAATTGTTTTAAGAAATTGCGATTGGACAGACAGTGTCAAAGCTTCTAAAACTCCTGCAGTATTTTTTGGTTGTAGCAGGAAATTTACCAATAGATCCTGAAATCTCTTGGGCTGCCTTCTGCATGTTATATACTTTCTTCCTTTTTATTTCTCCATATATGTATTGGGGAAATTTTCAGTTGGAGGGTAGGGAGATTGAACTTAGAGAGCAGACTCAAGGTGTGAGTGAAGGACTTGCTGCTCCGTTTAGACAGATTTGGCTCCAGGATATTTTTTTGCTGCTGAGTGGTTCTGAGCACCTCAGATATTGCTGTGTGTGGCACTGGATGTGTTTGAATTCCAAAATCTTCTGAGTTCTAAGAATCTGCTCTTCTGTGTAAGAATTACCTGTGTTTTCGTAGTTTCACACTTGAGTTTTTATCCACTGTATAAATTCATCTTCAACCACCCCATACGCACTTCAGCCATAGGGCCCTCACCACACATCCATGGTTCCTGAGCTCCTGTTAGCTTGCTCTGTGCAGTAAGTGACAGGTGAGTGTCTCTTTTGGATGGGTCCCCTAAACAAGAGAGTATTTCTGGTTGCAGTAGATTCTCCATTTGTTTTGAACTTGCTGGTTTGCATGAGTTCGTCGGGAGGGGCCCTTGTGAAGAGGAATGGACCTTCACAGGTCTGCCTTGGTAGCTTGAGCTGTGCAGCTTGCTGCATGCTGAAGGTTACCCCCAGCAGAAGGCCAGCCAGCCAGCTGTGTGCCAGATGACAGCACAGCACCCAACTGCATGCAGCCATCTCACATGAGAACTATTAAATAAAATACTGTGCTACTGACACTTTCTTCAGCTGAAAGCGTCAGAAGAATGTGTGGAGTGCTGGTGGCTTGTTTTTCCTTTGGTTTTTTGAGCAATCCAGTGCCTATAACAACTGTCTGAAGGTAAAAAACATTTGTAAAATAAAAGGGTTTGCACAGATTGGTTTCCAGCAAATACAGAAAAATATTCTTAGTAATACTTTTCATATTTGGAGCTTACACTGAAAAAATGATGGGAGCATCACTCCTGAGCATAGCTCCAATATGGTTACAAAGCAAGTCTGAGAGTGATGTGAAAAAGTGATACTCAATATATGAAATTTCCTTTGAAAATGTGCTTTGTTTCCTTAATGCTCTAATATTTTTGCTATCTAAACGTATTTGTTGTTTTACCTCAAAAGAAACTGCCTGTGATTTCCAAGGGAGTTTTGCCTAAGGTAGAGCTTGAAACATCAGGACCAGGAATTAGTGTAATGTGACCCGCCATTTGTATTGCTTTGGGGTAAATTTGAGAGAGAAGATTTAACATTGTGTGTGTCATGCTGAGATATTGCAATATCTCGGATGGGTTATTAGGCACCAATCCAAAGGTTAAGTGCAGCAACCACATGAGATGTGGCTTTATCCTTACATGATCTGTGCCCGTTTTCTGTTTTGTAGTCCTCTGAAATAGGTAATATCCCTAGGATAACACACGTTTATAAGACTTTTTTTGAAGCCTATCCCAAGCTACTAAATGTCATTTCAATAGAAAGGTGTGTGCTTATGTCATTTGAAATCTAAAAATCAATCCTGTTATGTGTAAACTCACTGATGTTTTAAATGTGGATCCCAATGTGCGCCAGATAAATATTCACGACCTTTGGGAAAGTCTAGATCTGAATTTGCAGTTCAGGATTTTTTCTAATTTATATGCATATATCTTTTTGGGGTTTTATTTTCCATGCTCTTTTTGCTTGGCTTGCATTAAATAAAATGCTTCAATGGAGTGTGGTAGTCTAGCATTTGTTTTGCCTCAGGAGTTGATTGCCCCATCTTGCATATCTGGTCAAGTAAATTGCTCTCTTGCCTGCATACTTCAATAATAGTACTGGGCTTTAGACCTTCCTATACAGCCCCGCAGTGAGCAGAACCACAAGGGGCTGGGCCTGTGTGGTGCTAGCAGTCTACTCTATTGTAATGGATGCATTCATCTCCTATTTACATAAATTAATAGTTAAAACTTGTTTGGTTGCTTAAGAAAACTCATTAAGCTTTCAGAGTAGCTGTATCACGAGCACTGTGGCAATCGCTCCCATTGACTTATCTCCTGCTGATTCACTGGGAACCAGTCCATCTCGGGGGTCAGGTCCCTAAGCTTCATTGCAGAATTAAATAAATAGCGTTTAAAAGAAAATACAAATAATACGTTCAGTGCAACGTGGATGTTGGTAAGCTTCCTTATGAAAAAGAGGTCATGTTTAAAATTTTTAAAAATAAAATCCTATTTTTGTCTGCAGGGCCAGTTTTCTCTCAGGAAATAGATCATACTTTTTATCCGTTTTCTAGTAGTCACTGGAGAATGTTTGACATTGTCAGAGAAAGGTCAGTTTGTATAGCCCAAAGTGGGAGGAGAATATTTAATGTGAAAAGCTTGGCCATATTTTTTGTTGTTATTATTTGAATGTTCTGCTTTACCCTTTTAATTTATCTTCTTCAGTAAATGATTTTTATTTTTCTTTATTTCCTGTTTATTTCTTTATTTCTTTTTTATAGATTAGAGAAAGAGAGCATTCAGCACAGCATTAGCAATGAAGCAAAGGCCCGAGCCCTTCAGGCCCAGCAAAGAGAGCAGGAGCTGACACAGAAGATGCAGCAAATGGAGGCCCAGCATGAGAAAACTGGTAGGTGGTAGGGAAAGATTAGAGCCTGGGCACTCACTCACAAGCCAGGCCCACGCCTTACTGTGAAATGACATCAGGAACACCTGTAACCTTTGGCTGGCCGAAGGGAGCAGATGCTAACTACACCGGAGATTCCGAATTACATATTAGTTAGCGTTTAAAAGAGAAAATGGAAAGTATTGCCCACTGTCTGTTGATTTCAGAGTGCTGCTCTCACATCTGCTGCACCATCTGGATTATGAGTTTATTTACCTGTGTTCAAGAAACGTAAAGCTGAGAGAGACCACAACAAAGTAGAAAAACAAAGGGCTTGTTTTTGGCTGGATTTTCAGGCACACATGTTATATAAAGAAAATAGCATCAGAAGCTCTGCGGGAAATGCTCTGAGCTTACAGTTAAAGTCTCCTGAATAGCATTGAACAGTTCCCACAGTACACACATTATAGCTACTCTAAAAGCTTAATGAGTTTGCTTCGGCATCCAAACTGGAGAAAAGCTTTAGCCATTAATCGGTTCTTAATTCACTGTCGCAGCTGGATGTAATTCACTGGCTCCAAATTGATATGTTCCTTTATTTAATCTTTGCAGCCTCAAACATTTTTAGCATTACCATGTGCCCCCCCCACATCCTCAATCTAGAAGAAAGATGTTTAATCCCTTGCATACTTCAGGTTCTCATAATGGGAGACTTCATTGCATTGACTTGGCCCATCAATAACATCTAACTTTAATCTGAAAGTAAAATGGGTTTTCCAAACAAACAAAAAAGAGCTTTTTGTTATTATGAAGTACTATGCCAACAACATTAGTAGAAGTGCATATTATAAATAAACAAAAAAACAACAAAAAAAGGAATTTTTAAGAGATGAAATCTGTAAACCATGAGCATGAAAAGGAAGAGGAGCTTCAGCTGTTAAGGAGCATGATATAGTTATGTGTTTAACAAAATACCATATTTATCCACCAGTACTTTCACTAAAACTGTGTAACTTGTATTAATCCTAAGGAGTGTTGGATAATTCGTAAGGTAGCAGACATGTTTATATCTGCTGTTCAATTTTCTGCCTTTTTTTAGTATTATCTCAGTTCTAGAGGACCTTTCCATGTGTTCAGGGAATGCAAACAGCTACATTATGGCTGCTGTGTACACTATAGGAAAAGAAAAGAGGCTCTCAAAATCATTTTTTCCTCCTTTAGCCAGCACATCTGCATATGACCATGTGTAATTTTGCACATGAGAGAAATGTAATTTGCCCTCCTGGTGCATAAAGTCTCCCAGTGTACAAAAATGAAGCAATATTATGTCTGGGTCTGTTTATATATATCTCTAGTAGGATTAGAAGGAGTTGAAAATTATAGTCATTTATGTTGTATATAAAGAAAACCTTGTTTATTATGACCCTACACACATACAAGGAATTTGGGCAAAAGTGGTCATGCTTTCACTGATTTTAAAAGCAGAAATCAAAAAACATAATTTTGCAGTATTTTCATTTTGAAAGAATAAAGATACATGGATTCTAGGTCATGGGTTTAGGTGCAGTCCAAACTGATAGTAACTGAAAATTACTTTATAAGATAGTTTTATTCCAACTGTCACTGGGCAGTAAGTCTACATACTCTCATTTGAGAATAAAAAAATTACATTATTCATGGTAAGCTCAGGACACAGTAAATAAAAGAACTGCTTTTTTAAGGAGATACCAAAATGAGTCTATAGCATGAGCAATTGGGTTTCTGCTGTATCCTCTGCACCAGTTGAGCAAGCAAAAGTCTGCTAAAGCATGGCTTGCCAATTTTATTCCTCCTAGAAATGTCAATGAACTTTTAGCTAAAAAGCAAGCCCACCAGATTAGATATCTAGTCTTCACAGTGATTCTTCTCTTACAAGACCAGATTTGGTGGCAACATTGCTTTAACACTTTAGCTAATTCTGACATACAGCCTTAATTTGGTAAGTGATGATGTCCAAGTAGCTGAAGCTTAAAAAACACTTCAAAACTAGAATGAACTAGAAGAAAGACATTAAGAATATATAAAATTGTTTCTATGTTGTCTATAAATTTATATAATTGTAATTTTATAGTACCATAATTTTATGGTTTCTAGTAGGAGAACTGGATTCATTGCTGACCTCCCAGAATACATTCATAGCAAAATTAAAGGAAGAATGTTGTGTGTTAGCAAGGAAGTTGGAACAAATGTCAGAAAAATACAGGTTAGTATATTTTTCTTAACCTATCCCTTTTATTACTAGGACATAGTTCTTTATTTTTTTATTTCTATTTTAGTATGTATTATTATTCCTTTTTTCCCAGGTATTACATATCATATCAATTTAATATATGCCCCTTTATAATTCAGTATAATATATACCCCTTAAGATTATGTTTCTGGCTATTAATTCAAATTTCTTGGAAAATTCCTATGTAAAAATTGCATGGTATTTTCTTCCTTGTGTTCATATTCTTAATATGAAGAACAGAAAATTGTTAAAAAAGCTACAATTCAAGCTTATCTGATGTTACATGAAAAACACTAAAGATTTAATGATGTCAAAACTGTTGTCATTTTAATTATTTACTTAAATCTCCTTTCACAATACTTCACTACACACTAAATATTGTCTATGAAATAATTGTCATCAAAATTGCTTGTTGATGCTCTGATTCTGCTGCTGCTTGTTATCAATCAATAGCAGATCTAAATTCAAAACCATTAAAAATTGAGGAAGGGAGCAAAACCTGGAAGTAATGATAATTTAAAGAAATATAAAGCTATGGAGGTATCTATTCAAAAATTCTGTAAAACGGAACTATCTTCTAAAGAAAACGTGAATTTTGTAGTTCTGTAGCAGCAAATAATTTGATTTTACATTTTTAAGTATGAAAATAATATGTCTTGAAACTTTTTTTGAGTTCGTATTTAGAACCGTAAACTGGACTTCAGTGGAGAGTTAGCATTCTGTAGCTTCTGTAAATTACATGCAAAGCAATTTTGTTAATTAAGGCAAGGATTCATCTCATGGCTGATGGGAAGTAAGGAAAACACTCTGCAAAGATAAAACTGGTTTTCAAGACAGGATTCTTCTTCTGCTGGGTGGATTTAATCATCCTCTTGAGGTAATGTAAAAGAGGCAACAGTCACTCAGGGAGAGAGCTCATTTACCCCAGTACCCTCTTCCTAGGAATGGTCAAAGGGGAATGATTTAAGTAGATGACAGACATATACACATATATATATATGTGTGTGTGTGTCTGTAATAAATAAAATATATGATTCTTCCCACGGGTACTGCCTCCACTGCCCATCCTACTTCCCACTGAATATAAAGTGTTGACTAGCTGCTAAGTGGCTGAAGTTGGGAGACAAATCCCATCCAGAGTGTTTGGGGAAGAAATGAGAAACTTGAGGAACTGTAAGCAATCTTCCCATGCAAACATTGTGAGGGGTACTTGAGAAAGAAGCAAACAGAATTTTTCCTCTGAAAAAGCAGAGCTCTTCTGCTAAAGTAATGCAAAGTCTAAATAGATTCAAATCATATTATTATTCCAGCAATAAAAAAGCACACAGACTTTGTTGCTAGAGCTCACAGTCACAGACTAGTAACTGTAAAGGATGAAGGAAAGACAGAAAACATACTGTGAAAACACATTATTCTCTGAAAATAAATACTAGAGATTGCCAAGTGTTTCTCCACCTAGCAGCATTAGCTGACTATGTCAAGGACCTGAAAATGGGAAAAGGAGCCCTCTTGCATCTCCAGCAAGTGGTATTTTTTACACAAGAAACTGTAAGGAAGAATGCATGGAAGTGGTTCTGAGAAGTGGTCCTAAAATAGCTTGAGCTTGCCTTCATTGGAGTGAGAGCTGCTGCAGTCAATAACAGGGACAGAGAAATTGGTAGAGACAAAAAAAAGAAGGTGAAAATGAGAACGGAAAGGTGGAACTGGAGATGGTGGAAAATGACAGACTATTATAGATGGCTTCAGAAAGTGATGTGATCAGGAGATCAGATGCAGAAAATTATTTTAGCCAAGTTCTAAATATGTGATCAGCATGTGTCTCTCAGTAACACCTCTCCGAATGGCAATCTTCAGCTCATTGTCACTGAATCTAGTGTAAAACCACGTTCTGGGACAAAATACTGTAGTTTTGTCTTCTGGAATAAAAGCAATAATGTGGGGAAGATTTTTTTAACTTAGTTCTCATGTACATTAATAAAAGCAGATCATAAAGCAGCAGTGTGCCCTATTTTCATGGAAAATATTTTTTTCTTTTTTTTTTTCATGTTTCTTGACCTTGCCATAAACTGAATTTTGGACCTGGATGTGTATTTTCTTGCTGTACTTTTAGAATCTTTGGTCCTTAATTTCCATCTGTTTTAGTAATAAATGTATGCTAACCAGTACCATTATTTAATTGGTGGAACACTCAAGCTCTTTTAATAACAGATGCAATTGTAAGTTTATTTAAATTTATTGGTTTCAATAGGAAGTACCTATTTGTAATTGGAGACATTTCAAACTTATCTGTGACAACTGCGTATTTGTAAAATTTCAGTGGATTGCATCTGAATGGCACAGATCTTTTTATACTTAATGCAGGTTTTCTGAGAAATCTAAACTGAAGTTTTTGTGTTTATATGTAAGCTGGAGCCATTTTTTGAGCTAGTCCCTACACAGAAAGGCGTCAGAAAGACAATGTCAGACGAATTATAAACCCCTCAAGCTGTGCAGAAAGAAGATAGTGTCTGTGAAGGTTTTCGTATGCATAGGCATGTTTAAAAATATAGTCCTTTGTTGATTTCTTCTCTGTTTCTCTCTTGTTTTGTTCTTTTTTTCCCTCTGATTGTCACTGAGTTTCTAGGTTGTAGATTAATGCTTAACACTACCCACTGTGTATTTGTGATTTGCGCTTTGTAATTAAGGGGAACAATGGGAGTCCATTGGGTCTCGTTATATATAATGGTTGGTTTAATTTGTTTCACTTCTATCTTGTTAATTGTAAATTGATCATTAAGATTTGAATTCTAATCTGTCACCAGGGTTGTGAGTATTGAAGCTAGAGCAATGATCCTGGTTTTAATCACTGATGATGAGAAACAAATTTTATAATTTTGGTACATATTGCAGTTCATATATTTTAACACTGAATTTTATGGTGTTATAAATATTGTTAAATGACTTTTAGTGTAGTTTTACTGTTTGGACTATAATGTATAAATTATATTACTGGTTTGGCAACAGTAGGCATCCAACTGTGTGAGTTTAATTGAAGTAAAGAACACATACTCGGCTGAACTATTTTTCTGCCTGTTTGGTTGACTGCAGTCATTGCACTCAATACCAGGAGTAAAATGTTTGTTGAAGGTGGCTGTATGAAGATGGAGAATGGTCTGTCTGAAGGTTCAGTCATTAAAATCAGATGCAACAATACTGCATCAGTAGAAAATATTTTAGAGCATGTATTTAATTTCTGTGTAAGTAAACAATTGGTTTTAAGAGCAGAAAAAGGCAGTGTTTAAAAAGCACTGAAATGCAAAAGCCAGTTCAGAGGAGTAAAGGCAGCATTTATACCTTAGTGTTCAAAAATTAGCTC
This sequence comes from Drymodes brunneopygia, assembly GCA_013400955.1. NCBI lineage: Eukaryota > Metazoa > Chordata > Aves > Passeriformes > Petroicidae > Drymodes > Drymodes brunneopygia. The sequence goes on from VZTZ01050758.1 coordinate 2,054,238, forward strand.
ATCCTAAGTTTGACTTTGAATTGGGACTATTTAACCTTTCCTCATTTTTTTACCTTTAGTATTTAAGTGTTTTGGAGGCTAACCCATTTGGGATTTTTTCCAAGACTCTACCAGCAAAGATGGTAGATAAAACCTTAAAGTGGTTTTTAAATAGAAGTTGAGGTAGTTAAGTGGATCCAGAAGTATAGAGGGGTTTTTGTTGCTGTTGTTGCTCCTGCCCCCATCAATTATTTTTGACGTAGTGACAAGTAAATGAGATTTGGCAAAATCTATCATGCATCCAATTGCAAGCATGCATTTTACATTTTTATGTGATGTCCTAGCTTTGCTCTGTGTAGTTTCAAAATAACAGTGATTTCATATATGTCATTTGAGTGTATCAGATCTCAGAAGCACACACAGAGCCGTGACTGCCTGACTTGTGGGGCCAGCCTGAGTCTGCAGAAGTGCCCCTTCCTGCTGAGTTCAGCTCCAATGGCTGCACTCCAAATGTCTGCATGCTTCAGTTTCTACTGAGTCCAGCACAGCTGATCGCTCAGACTGTTGGACCTAGAGCAGCTCTGGTGGAGCAACATCAGCACACCCATGCTGTGTCCTTTAGCTGTGCAGGATCCATCAGACACAGTGGCTAGTGCATAGGTTTTTCTAATTTGCCTCTGTCCCCAGCATTATGAGTGAAATATCTCTGAAGTTCAGCTCTGTGTGCTTTGACGCTTGCCTCCCTCTCTTTTCCTACTGTGATACCTTGGGAGCAGAGTCATTCAGAAGCATTTACACAGAACTGGTCCTGCCTCTGGCTGGGTGGAATTGCTACTCCTGTATAAATGTGCTACAGCATTCAGTACAATTATCAGACTTAGTACAATTATGGTTGGTTTAGTTTGGTTTTTTTAACCCAACAATCTTTGAAGTGACTTAAATATCACGTAGAATTAGCTGTCCTATCTTAATCTTTGGAAACTGAGGTGGATGAAAGTGTGTTTAAAGATGCAGAGGGAATTATTGACAAGTGATGATGGAAGACTCTTGGTGTCAGTATTGTAATGGACTGGTGTTCTCTCTTTAATGCCAGCACACATGAACCTTTTCACATGGACCGAAACATTCTGTCCTTCATATGTGGTGTCCTTCAAAACTTCAGTGTCATTAAATACTTGGGTCTTGGTGGTCAGACTCTTAAATAGTTACACAAAAAGGACATTGTGTAAATAATGTCATAATTAGATTTTTTTTTTCCTGTGCTTAACTGTAATTACAAAAGATGTTTTAGGAGAAGATAACACCCATAACATGCTTTAAAGCATCAGGCATTTAGAACTCTGTTTTAGAGACTGGAGATTATGCTACTCATGTTTTTAATTTATTCATTACTTACTTTTGTTCCATTAATTATAATTTTCAATAGTGTTTTGCTTTTGGTTGATTTGAGTTACTTGATCTTTCCAGAAAGACTTTGGGCACCTTCAGATGTAATGGAGATGAGTAAGTCCTTGTAAAACTTGGAGGCTTTTATCACCTTGAAAGTTGCTTCTGCTGTTTCCATGAATGAGACAGTCACATATAAATGCAGAAAAAAAAAGCAGGATCTCCCAGTTGGGAAACCCTACAAGTGTGATAATTTACAGTATTCCTACATGGCAAATGCTGTTGCTGAATTTTGCTGGCAAAAAAGGAACAGAGAATTGAATTTAGTCCCTGTTATCACTTGTTTGGGCTTCGTCGTGTCAGGTCTCGTTGAGCTGCTCTGCAGTGAACTATTGCTTTTATCCACTGGTTGTCTGTCTTACAGTATCAGTATCAAGTACAGGCTGCATTTGCATTGTGTGATAACAGTTGGTCCAGCTGGCAGTGCTTTGTTAATGCTGACATTTAAGTTACTAGTGTTTCTGTAAAACGATCAGTGGAAAAATTCAGTTTCTTCTACCTTCCTATAACATCCTGCCCACTATTCCGTACCCATCCAGGAAACTCCTGTGCACTGAAGTTTTATGTACAAATCCATCAGCATCATTCTGTTATATTTGTCTGTGATCTTCCTTAATAGAGCTGTAACTCTCAATCTAAATTCAATTATATACAGTCTTGGTCCAAAGTTTCCTTTGCTAAGTTCTTTTAGATTCACAGATGATACCATGCATTGTTCTCTATTTAAACATGAAAAGATCATGTTGTCATTTCTAGATTTGACTTGTCAATGTAACAACATGTTTTTGAAGGAGGAGTATTCCTTTCTCCCTGCACTTTGTTGTATTTTTCAGAATGTCAGTTGTTGTTGCATTCTGTAACAGCCAGGAAGGTAAAGTATCTTTCTGCTGTAATTGCAGCATATTTAAGTTTATGATTTAAAGATATATCTGAAGCTTTTTAACCTTGAGATATGGAGTGGCAGATGCCATAAATCAGATTTGCTTGCTTTTGATTTGTACTTTCTGATGGTATAGCAGATTCTGACATGTTCTCATTAACCTTTTCCAAAGAGTTAAAATTGTACAAGTGCATAATGTATATTTTATCACGATTTAATCTGAGGTCTTTTCCTGATATCAAGAAACAGCTCATGCCTGTTTCTCCATGGGCTGATGGTTAGAGATGTAGCAAGTATCAGTCCCAGGTCATTCATGGATCTGGTGTCTCTGCTCACCCGTGAAGAATAAGAATTGCTTAGAAGTGACTAATGTTCTTAAAGGCTGTGCTGAGTTTTATGTAGATTAGTGTATGCCTGTATGATTTGTCCCTTGTTTCTTAAAGTTTTGTTAATTTTCCTCTTAATGAGGCTTTGGGTTTTTGGTTGGGTTTGGGTGTTTTTTGTGGGCGAGGGGTTTATGGGGTTTTGTTGTTGATTTTTTTTAAAGAGTGCAATGTTATTTTAGACATAGGAGGTTATTAAAGTTTCTAAAACTGTACCACTATTGAGAGTTCAACCTGTGAACTGTTGAGAGTTCAACCTATAAAGTGGAGTAAAGGTTGAACAAGGTTTTAATAGCTGTTTTTTTAAACTAAATGTTAGCTTTTGCTAATAAAGAAGTTGAAATGTGTTTTTAAAATGTTAGCCAAATTCTTGCTTAACAAGTATGATTTTACATTTATTGATCTTATTTAACATCAATGTATAATGCCAAATGGCATGCCTGTTTAAATTAGGCTGAAATTAGCATAGCCAGCCTATGACTGAGTGATTGCCAGTGGCATATTTAGAAGATACCCACCAGTATCATATTCTTTTGTTTTAAGATTATCTCAAACAGCATTTTGTTTCGTAAGTTCTAGTAATAGCTTGTTTATGCATTACATCTAAATGTATGAAATTTTATAAATGCTGAAGCCACATATTGATGGCACACTGCAGGATGAAATCTGACAACATCCATCATCGCTTTGTTTTACTTCTGTAGATCTGAAGTCAACCAGCTTAGTCAGGAAAAAGAGTATCTTCATGGCAGATTGGAGAAGATGCAGAAACGGAATGATGAATTGGACCAACAATGTATCCAGCATGGGAGAGTGCATGAGAGAATGAAGTCAAGGTAGGAGGTCCTGTTAATCTGTCAGTATGCGATATGCTCAACTGTACCAGTTGTGTTGTGTAAACATAGAAATGACACTAGGTTGTGTGAAAGTAATATTCTTTCCTTATTAAATGACCACTCCTTCCCCCTCCCCAACCATTCTGTCAAGTTGGTTTTTTTTAACATCTTTTGCTTGTGCCATTTTGGATAAATAAAAGGAAAGCTTGAACAACATAGTCTTCCAAAGAACTTAAACCTAGTGCATATGTGTGTGGGCTGCTTCGGCTGTTCTCTGCTCTAACTTGTATGAATAGTCTTACCATATAAAAAAAAAGGGGGGGGAGCTGGGGAGCTGGGGAGGAAGGAGGGAGGAGGTTATTCAGTGATGTGAATGTAGAGTGCAGATGTGGGTTCCATTATGTCATGTAATAGTTGTATTTTTGAGGTTTGCCATCATTTAACCTGTAGAAACAGACAAGTCTTACTGAAAATCATAGTAACCAGTGAAATACTGACAGTTTCCAGGCACCACTAGGCTTTCAGAGGAGCAGTGACTTTCTCATGACAAGCTGGAAGCAGCTGCAGCAAGACTAGTATGAAATATTTCCACCAATATCAATTGATTGTTCTGGCCAGAGTATCCAGACTGGTAATGGCTTGTGCTGTGATATGGATTAGACGGCCTGAAAGATCACTGTGGAGTCTTTTCCTGTTGGTTCCAGGAAGTTCATCTATGCTCTCTTGTTCTGTTTTCCACTCCACAGTGAGTGTAGCAGGCACTGGAAGAAGCTTTGGTATGCCTGTGGAGGTAGAGGATGGAGTAAAGAGGAGGCTGAGAGGCAACTCTGCATCCAATCATCCAGGCTACCTCTCGTCAGTAGTCAAAGGAAAAAATGCAGTTTACTTTTATTTGGACTAGACAGCCCTTACTGGGAAAAATTCTGTTTGCTTTTTTTCATCATTGATCACCTGAGAGGAGCAGAGCTTGCGTGTATTAAAGCAACCAGTCCTGTGTGCTCATTTCTTTCAACTATTCATTTTTAAAATTTTCTTTGCTGCCATCTCTTTATTCTCTTGTCCGTCTGTATAAGCTTCTTTCTTGAAAGCACTTCATGTGTTAATTTCATCCAGAGCCACTTCTTTCCTCTTCCCATTCAGATTTCTCTCTGTACCTCATCCTGTTCTTCTGTAACCTTGGATTGTCATCATCATTTACAGCTCAGAGAACAAAGAAATTCGAAATGCTGCAACTGTGTCCCTAATCTGTGTTACCACACAATCTTTCCATTTATCTCACCTCCCTTTTGATTTCTTTAGTTGTGGTGGATTCTTACCATACGTAGGACTGAGAATTCAAGGTTACTTCCAGGAGAAAAAAAATTTTCCCCCTCTTTTTATTCCTAGCTGCTCTTCTGTAGAATTATGAATATCTAGTAGAATTTTAAAGTGCTTTGCAAGTTTTTAGGATAACCTTTCCTCTATCTATTTTTATAAATAAAATAGATCTGCTGGAAAATGTTGCTCATTCTCTGCCGCAGCAGCAATGATTCTACACTAGAAAAGACTGAAAGCATTAATCCAGAACACAAAAGTGGTTTGAAAGCAGAGTGGTCATGCTGCAGGCAATGCCTTACCTTCTGCTGCTGTTTTGCAGGCAACAAAGAAAACAGGGCAGTAATAGCATTTGTCTTATTTAATATTTTAGAATATGTAAATATGGCAGAGATTATCAGGTGTTTTAAACATGAACAGTATACTTTACCAGTATTTTAATAGATGGCTCTTTTAACATATTTTTAATTGTCATCGTGCACTCTATTAATTTGAAATCCAACTAATAAGTGACAAGACTGATACTCCAAACTGCTTTAAAAAATCAGTGTAATCTAATTTTAATTTCCATGTGAAAACTGTAGTAGATTTTCAGGATTAATTCCCAAATGATATAAATTGGTCACGAAGTTTACAAATCTAGGTAAAGACAAGCAGAAAGAATAACTACTCCAACAAATAAATCTCCCAGTTCCTTATCTTTATGTTGAAGGATTTCCACTAAATAAAAACTGTAATTTTTTTCTTCTGGTTTTAAAAATAGCGATCTGACTATATTATTTAGTAAAAGCAGAACAACAAATAATAATAATAATAATAATAATGTATTTTGCCTTAGATTTTCATCCATCACTTAGATAGTAATAATCACAGCAAAATACTGTTGACAATGCTTACTTCTTTACACATTTATTTCTCCTTTGTATGCAGCTACAAATAGCAGTGGTCTTTTTGCAACACAGTCCCACAAAGTGCATTCTGACCTAATTTTCTAGCTGCTGTTATTCTGGATCTTCAGAAAATGTCTTGTATCAAAATTATTTTGGCTAAACTTGGGACCTAACATTTGCATTAGAATAATGAGGTATTGTGATATTTGTTTGAGAAGAAATCTCTATCAGTATGTGTTTTCTCCAGGGACAGCATGACTGGCCCTGATATAACTGTTTTGTGGAAGAAGCAAGATCTAATTGATCAGTCAGAATTTTTTTTGGAGGAAAAATGTTTTGGTAATCATAATAGTTGCACTCCTGAAAGTGAACAAGATAAGTGTTTGTGCCATTCCTATCTCTGTGTGAATACATGCTGCAAATGAATATAGTCCAAAATTAAATAAACAAGTTTCTAAAAAAGAGATTACTTTAAGTTGCAGACATTGAACAGGATATGGAATCAGCCTTTTCAGTGTAATGGAAATATCCAGCCCTTTTGGTGTGTTTTTACTCAGTGAAACATGGCATTAAAAGAAAAAGATATCCATCTTAAATGATACAGTTGGTGCTTGCTACTGAGGTAAACTTAAAAGATATATATTTTGCAGGACTAAGGGGGGATGTTAGGAGTCCAGTGGAGTTGATCATCGTGTGTAACTTCATGGATATGAATCTTGCAGAAATAAGTTCTTGTCTGTTATGTAGCAGAGTCCATTTTGACAAATTTTCAATCTCAAAGCAAACTGTCTTATTAAATTCTTCAAATTCCCATTCTGTAGACTTGTGGTCACAGTAGAAATAAGCAGATAGCAGAAAGTATAGAATTTCTTATAAGGCAGCTGTAAAGGTAGAAACTAGCCAAGAATAAAAAGAATATTAAGTAAAACTAAAAGGTTTCTATCTTTTTTGGCTTTTTTTTCGGTGTTCCACTCTACATAATTTGAATAGATTCCAGATGAAGGAAATTTCAAAGCCAAATGAATTCATTCTTCCCTTAATCTGTTTTTAGACTGAATTCCCAGGTATGCATTTTCACCTCTGTAGTTAGACCAGTTCTGTAAATGTGGATGCACTTTCTCACAAGCTCTTTTCTCTTCCAATTTGAAGTGTAAGAAGAAAAAGACAAGAACCTGCCTAGATCTATTATTGTTTGAACATATTTATGAAGAAGTATTATTTGCCCAAGCTGCCATGGGTCAGGGTTTCATCAGGCTGTTTAAACTTTCACTGAACTTAATTGACAGCTCTTATAGTTACAAGGTTCAACTATGGCTTTACTTTTCTGCATCTGTTCTTCTCGTAAAACAAGCATTTGATTGTAAGTCAGCTGTTTAGAGGATTGCTTCTGTGGACAGCCAGTGTCTAAAATGGGAAGTATTCAATGAAATATAGCTTAGCTGTTTTCTGTGTATGTTTTCTGTTGAAGACTCAGGTGATATGTGGAAATACAGCAAACGTGGAATAGTATCTTCAAGCAGGAGAAGAAAATCCTAGGCAATTTCTTTCCTTTTTTCAAGATGAGCCAGACATGCCTTTACTTTTATCAATCAGTTAAAAAAAAAAAGCATTTGTGCAGTAGTTTATATGATATATAAGGCTCTTCTAAAATCTTTTTAATAAAACATAAATTTAGAAGCTTCTAAGGAGCTTCTTTCCAAATGTTTTTCCACAGTTCAGCATATGGAATTTGGGGCTATGAATTCTCTCTCAGATTTTGTGATTATGGTTCATATTACTGTAGTTTTTGCTGTAATGTGTGTGATCAATGTCCAATCTGTATAATATTACCAATAAAATACATTTTATGCAAATTTGTATGGGGCATTTTGTGGTGGTAGCTTTTTGGAGGTGACACTGTTAGACGTATATCGACTGTATTTTTGCTAGCTAAAGTTAAAAAGAAGAGCCTACAGGACTGGCAGTTTGGGGCAGATGTGTGTCTATTCCTTAGGCATCAGTGGTTGTAAGTTAACTATAAAAATGTTACAGCCATCTGTGTAACAAGACGGCAGAGATCTGCTCTCGCCTGTTACTATAAATAAGAAGGAGATTTGTTTGACTTCATAGACATTGGATTTATAAAGACTCTATGTGTCAAATTGTAGCTACGTGCCATGTTGTTGAGATGTGTCTGCAGCCAACTACCTGGGGTGTCTTCCCCTTCAGACATTCAAGTGTAGTGCAGCAACTGTGCAGAAATGTCTGTATAGCACAACATGTGACAAATTATATTTGTTTTCTACCTATAACAAAATGTAGGATTCTTATGGATAAGCTTATCTGGAAGAGTAACTGAAATGGATCTTTAAAGGGACCACTCAAGATGTAAAAATGTGATACTCAGTTTGACAAGGATTTTAAAGGCTGTTTTCCACCATTAAATTGTTTTGTTTTGTTTTATTACTAAGTGATAGTGTAAGCAAGATCTTGTATGCATGAGAGAACACGTATCTATGAAAACTGAGACATATCCAGAGAGAGTACACCAGCATTTTCAAATAAATTATATGTAAAATAGCTAGTTTGCTGTTGCTATTACACTTCTGAATAGAGATTCTGGATTTCTTGGCAAATCTTCAGTATAAAAACTAATTAAAATTATTTTGTGATAACTGCAGCAATCAAGATGCATTTGAAATTTTACATTTTTCTGCCTAAAGCTCTAGTACTTTTTAGGGTGTATGTGTGTTTGCAAGAAATAATGATGGATGGAAGAACTTAGGTTATATCATTACCTGAAAGACCTTTATTTTTTTTCAATTCAGTCCAGTTCATTCTCTGTTGAATACATTGTCTTCCTTATTCTCCTAATAGAGTAGTATATTTTTTTAAGTGACAGTGAGGCAATTGTTCCTATATTTTTATTAGACCAATCATCTGTTTTGCAATGCAGTCATAGATTAAAAATGCACTATATTGTGACTTTTTAGTTTAAAGTGCCTTCATTTTAAATTGAAAATAGAGATTAACATACGTAGTGGCCATAGAACCTTTGATATTAAAGGTGTAAAGATACTCACATTGTCTCAGTAAAGAGCAGTATGTTGTACTTGTTCCTGAGCATCATTACTCACACCCATGGATCTTTGGTGTGGTTTTGCTGTAACAGGATGGCTCTGTAGCAATTGGAGATACGTAATTGTTTGTACTGCCCTTCATGCAAGGAGTTGGTAAAAGGCTTTGTGGTCCCTGTGTGTCAGCACTGCAGTGCAGACAGATAAAACTCTCAGCTCTGTCCAGAACTTGTGGTTATCACTGTTACTTAATTTTTTTATTACTGTTTAATAGACTCATATTTTAGGTTGAGAAATGTATACTTCAGAGAACTGCTGTTAGGAAATAATGAATGGATAATGTGTATACACATTCACACATATATATGTTGCAAATCCTGTCAGAATCTGAAAGTGTATTTGACTTTTTTTTAATGCTGGGATATTTGCACACAGCTGTAATTCTCTGGAATAGAAATCGGATGTTCAGGATCTCTCCCTCCCTTTTCCTCTGCAGTTCACCACTTGTCTATTTATGTTGTGTCTTTTTAACTATTTTTTCTCTTTCTCAGTTTAAATAGATGTGTAAATATAGTGTGGTATAAATATATCTATTATTTATGCTTTTATATGTATAATGTTCCCATTCAAAATAGTTAATAAATTATATAAATTTATAAGACCCCGACTTTAAAGATTTATTCCCCAACTACCTAAACAGTGGACACACAAAGCAAAATTTTCTTAATTGTTAAAAAAATTGAAGAAGTATACAAAGAGTGAAATACAAGGTTTTCATAAAATGCTGCAAAATAGTGTGCAAATAAGTTCTCAGCCTTAAGAAGCAAATAAGAAGCAGAGGGGAATATCCTACCCAATTTCTGGAGAGATATTTAGGGAACTTAATAATGTTCTGTAAGATGTATTCTAGGTCACAGAGAGCTATGTTCATCTGTTTCCAAGTGTGTGTATCTAAAATATATGTGCCTATATATATATTTTATACGCATATATATTTCTTGGCGAATGTATTGAGCTCCTCCATATAAAACATTAGGCCTCGCCATTCCAACTTGGACAATTGTTTCCACTGATCTTTTCATTGGAATCCTTCTTATTTTTGGTCTGAATTAATTTCTGTTTGTTTTGGACCTACTTATCGTTGAGCAAAATTAGGACAAGTAGTTCTTCAAAAGAATCTGCACTGGTAATGGAACTAGTTGTAGACAATGGATGTATCTTTTCAGTCTTACTTCTGGTTATAAGTAAAGCCTTCCTCCTTTGTTCTTCTTTTTGCAATAAGCTCTTCATCACCTTGGTGTTCTGATTGTTGATCTTTTTTGAATATGGGCAATCAAAACTGTCTTGGGTCTTGGATGGGGATATTTGAATATATTTGTATATATGGAACTGATACATTTACTAGAAATTCCTTGACTGATGAATCCTACAGTCACGTTTGCCTTTTTGACAGCTGCAGTAAGAAGTGCATCCAGGACCTCCTTCACCCAAGAAAATTCAAGTTTTCAGGAGAGACTTTTGCTTTGAACTGAGAATGCATTGAGTATATAGTGTAAGAATTTCATCCCATGTCTGCTGTTTCAATCTTCTGAGTCATCTATTTCTTTCTGTGCAGTATCCCAGCCTTTCTCAAAGCTGAAAACATCTCTTAAATTTATCAGCCCACTCCTCCTTTTTTATGCTGAGTCATAATTCAAAATATTCAAAAATCTGTTTATATGTGAAGAAATTCTCTAAGAATTCTTCTTCCCTTTCAATTGTTGGCTGTGCTCTTTGTTTTAGTCAAAGTTAGTTTAGTTACTTGTCAACAACTTAATTAACAATTGCTGATAGGCATGATATTTAATATTTTGCTGAAGTAAATGTAGGTAAGATTTATTGCATTTCCTCTATCCAAAAAATGAGCTGTCAAAGACTTTAGGGTTCATATGACCAAATCTGCTTCATCTAGCTTACATTTCATTTTCTCATGTTCCATTTACCTCTTTATGCCCTTACATATTCCTTCCATTTCTGAATTTGTTGCAGCTTTGTTTTACATCTGAGGTCATATTAATGGGCTGATTATCTGAGTTACCTTCTCTGAGGGTTAGTTATTGCTGCTCTTGATTTAATTGAATAACAATGCAGTCAATATGAGGAAGAAGGTGAAGAGGGAAAGTCACAGTGTCTGTGTTCACTTTGCACATCAAGACTACTGGCCACCACAATTTTATTGTTTTAGAAACTGGAGGATAATATCTGGGAAAGTTGTATCAGTCCATGTCTCAAGAAAAGCTAGGTGGGAAAATAGCCTGGTTTGCTTGTGCTGAACAGCTACCAACTTTCTGACTTACACCCCCTCTGCTAAGAGTCTGGTAATTGTCCACTTCTGAGAATGTCTTCTATTTACTGCTTTAATGTATTCTGCCTTCTCCAAAACAGAAAGGGGTATAGTTCATATTCATGCCATCATGAACTGAGTCAAAGCTTCCAGCTCACTAATAGTAAGCTTGTGTTCTTGTCTACCAGGAATGTAAAAAGCCCTGAAATATGTGTGATATAAAACAGCACAACATAAGGTTCCAGGCTGTTCTTGTTACTTTCTGTTGTCAGCACAGTTGTTGGTTTTCAAATTTAAATGTTAATTTAGCATTAACGAAGCATTCTTGATTCCTCTAAAATGGAGGTGGATAAAGGTGATGTCTTTGACAGCTCAGCCCAGACTCTCCTTGATTCGGCAAGATCTAGAAACTCTTGTTGCTAGGCAGATCATAACTGACATTGAAAAAGATGTGCATAGTTGGACAGAAGTGCACCCATTGTTTTCCAGGGGAGCCCCATTTCATTCTCCTATGTTTGCTACGCACCTGCAAGAGTTTTAATTTTGGACAGATGATAATACACGATTATGTTAATCCGCCAATTTATCCCTTCACCACCACCGTATCTTCTTTGTAACACCTTGCCTTCAGTGCCTGGTAGTAGCACCTCTGGTCCAAGGTGGTAGTTATGGACCAGTCTTCCTCACCACTTTCCCCAGAGATGTGAAATATGAAGTGAGCAAGCTGGGTCAGCATACTCTTTTGCTGTCTTGTGCATAAAAACATAGGTGTTCAATGGCAAGAGACGCACCAAAAAGCATATCAGTCTTGTTTATTCAAGTTAGCTTGAGTTTGTTTAAGTTACCTGCTCAAATTTACCCATCACTACAGAACAGATGTTTCTACCTTTCCAAAAGGCTAATAGCCTTTCCGGTGTAGTATAAACTCTGGAGGACAGCCCTAACTATCCATGTTCCTCCTAAAACGTTTAACAATCTCTAACAAGTTTTGATTTTTTTAGAACATCTAAAAATTAAATTGTTGAAGTCCCTGGCTGTTACACTCACCTTCTTTTCTTTCTTCCATGTAATTTTCCATCTGCATTTTTAAAGCTCATTTTCCTGTACTGTATTTCTGTGATATCCTTGGGGTGTGTCAGAAAAATTATAAAAAAAAAACAAACAAGAAAACCCACCCAAGCCCTTTTCAAATAGCTCATATGAGACTACCACTATGCAATAGTTTAGCCGCCAATACCTAGTTGGAATATTTGACAGTAATTGGGATCTTCCTATTAAGCCTTCAGTGAACTCACAGTTATAGTAAAATCTAACTATTAACCCATTTGGCAAATTACTTTAAGCAGTAGCAGATTTCCTTCCAGTTTTGATTTCTATGTATGATTCTGAGATTTTCAGACAAAGGCTATTTAAAACCCTCCATTCCCATGTAGTGGAGAACTGAAAATGAAGACAGATGAGTAACATTTAAAGAGCTTTGCCAGTGTGTCATGAAAAGTTACCAGCTCTGTAACAAAATCTATGCACCTGCCTGCTTTCAAGGTTATTGTAAGAGAAGGAGACATAAACTAATGATAATTTATGTTTCAATATAGTAAGTGATGGAGTTTTGCAAGGTTAATGGAAGACTGCTTTTTCCCAATAACTGCAGTGTTTTGATTGCTTCTACAGGATCCAATACTGTTCCTATGGAAGTTGATCTAACTGTGGATGCTCTCATTTTCCATATATAAATCTAATCTGTTCTTAAATCTATTTAGCCTTTAGTTCTTAAATCTGTTTAGCCTTGATGTGTCTTGAGCCACTAGTTCCATGATAATGTTGCACTTGAAGGTGGGATATTTTCTCATCATGCTGTTTGTTTCCATCTTTCAAACTAGTAAGTGCTTAGTTTATGCATTATGAGACCAGGGACCTATTTTTTCCAGTGTTTTTGTCAACTGAAACTCAGAACTTGAATTTGCCTATTTCTTGTCTATCTTAAACTTCCAGAGCTCCAGTCATATTCATTATCAGTTTCTGAGTGCACTCTAAAAAAATTGCCATCCTAAAAGAAATTAAATGCTAAAAAATACTTATTAAACCTTGTGATAGTGCTAATTGGTAGTAGTCAAATAGTAACAGGCATTGGGCTGGTTTCTAGAAATGTGGTCTTAAATGTGTTATCCCTCAACTGCTACAGGCAAAAGTTTTAGTGAAATAGAGATAATGGAAATGTCTATAAGGAAGGATAGTATGATAAGATCTACTTAGCATATGTATTTCCAGGGTACTCCAGAGTGTTGTGTGTGCTTCTCAGCAGGGCTTCTCAGTTTGGTTCTGGAATAAAGTAGTGATGATGGAAAATATGAAAGAAATGGAAAAGGATAATAAGATTATTCTGTGTTTAACTTTGTGAACTGTAAAGTCATGTATGGAGGGGAAGAAAGTGGAAACTCTTTTTTAAACTTCTTTTAAGTTCTTTTTAACCCCAGAGACCCACATTCCATCTTTAGTTATACATATGGAAATAGATCCTTGTCCCAAACATATCTTATTACTTGGGGCCTGATCCTGAATGGTCTTTAGAATTCTGATTTGATTCAAGTCAAAGTTGCTAGATAGTTTCAGGTCTCCAGTTTCAAAATGTTGTCTCAGTGGCACGGCTGAAATGACAGTAAACTTTTCTCGGCTTATGTAAAGCGGTGTAATTTTTTTGAGTGCTGCACTAGCACTTCCCACACTACCAGGGATATAGCCTTAGTTTTAGCTATGTGACTTGCATGTAGTCAAAAAAAGTTTTTGAGAGTTTTTGGGTTGTTTTGTTTGACTTTTTTCCCTAATGCTTGGACCATTTGAGTGGCTGGCCTTTTATATATGTATTAAAAAATACATACATACATACATATATATATATATATATATATACACAATTTCAGAACTAAAAAAATCTGCAAATTAACACCAAACATAGACAATTGCACAGAATAAATGTTTGGGTGCATGTGACTTAAAAGCAGTTTTAACTTTTACCATTGTGAACGCTGTTACAATCTTCTGTGCCTTGTCACACATGTGTTAGATGATGCAAATACTTGAGCTTCTCAAATAAGTTTTATGAATAAAATGCACAAACAAGCTGAGCAGAGACATATGTGTCCTTGGGAAAGGACTTTCATAGGCTGGGCAGAAATGGAGTTTCTGCATCGACTTCCCGTAATGTTAACCCATGTCAGTAAAATCCACAGGAAATGTGTCTAGCATTTTGTCCTTTTTAAATTTCCATTTTGAATAGCAAGAAGACACCCCAGGCAGTGCATTTCTGAGGGATTATTACATTTCTCGGGTGGCTGAAGTCACTCACCCTTCAGCCTTGTGCCTCGCAACACACCCGAGGCAAGCAATAATCCCCAGCAAGGCACTGCCTGTCTTATCTTATTGCTTAATTATTATACCTATTTAATGGTGCTTAGAACATTGTCAGCTGTTGAGAAAAGGTAATTATCACTAGTCAAATGAAAAACACTTTTTTGGCTGCCTTACGGATACACATTTTACTGGTACCTTGATACATAATGAAGCCTGATAGCAAAACTTTTGCTTGTCTCTTCTTCAAGCCACAGCTGTTTCCCTGCTAAATTCATCCCATCTGTCTCCCCTTCCGTAAGGCTGTAGGCAGTATAGCATAAGTACAGAAGCAGTTCAGTGCTATTTTGGATAAACATAGCTGAAATTTGAATCTTTGCCATTTGCAATGCACACATTTTGTTTTACTGCTGTAAAGAGAGCTGTCAAAATAAAAACTACATGGATAATTTACTGAAATGCAGTCAAATAAAGGGATGATCAAAGGGAAAAAATGAAGATATAATATAGGGTCACTCTTACGTTCTGAATAATTTAATTTTTAACCTCTTGACATTTCTGGGTGCAGAGGAATTGGTAGTGAGTAACAAAAGTAGAAGCCACTGAATTAGAATAGGACTTGAAGTTCAAACTACATGTCAGAAAGGGTAATCGTAGCAGGCAATTACTTGTGATAGTGCCCTGTTGAACTCTGACCAAGGCATAGTTCTTTGCTCATTTTGTAAGTAGAGAATTATGTGAGACAATACAGCTTAATTAAATCCATCATTTCTATATGTGGCACTGTCTCTGAAAATAAAAGGACACCATAATGATCATGATGAAGCAGCAGTCTTGCTCTTTGCAATTGTGATTGACATGGAAAAATATATATTAAAGCTGAGTACAGCCATCTTCGTTGAGTTTGTTATCATAAAATGGATTGATGGTCCGTTATCAAAGGATTGTGTTTGAAATTCCAGGTTTACTGGAAGAGAAGATCCAAGTGACAGTAAGGTCTCCTTGACTCAAATAAAATGATTACAGTGCAACCTACAATATTTGGGAGTCTTTCAGGCAAAACCCTTTTGAAAAAAATCCTGTTTTCTACTGAAGTGTTAGAAGTCCTATGGCATCCCTAGTAGGAGAAGGGCTTTGACCACTACTTCTTGGACATATTTTCCTCTCACAGTGTTATTCAGTTCTATGAGGTCCCTCCCAGAGAGATTATGACTGGTAAATGCTTGTAAGTCTGTTGTAGGAGAGTCTTGGAAACAGTTTCTAGGTTAGTCCTGATGTGTATTTGGGATGGTTACATGTTCTGTGAAAGTTAGTTCTTGAAGGCTTGTGCTTCCAAATCTGTATTGCCTTAGGCAAAAGTGAACAAAGCCATATTTGTCCTAACCTAGAAGATGTTCTTGTTGACAAAGAAAGAAGCAGATGATGAACTTAAATATAGTGGACAATGAAAATATCTCAATATAAAATTGATCTAAATATTATGAGCATAAAGTTCCTTTGGGGAAAAGAGCTTTGTGGAATTCACTACTGAAATACTGATTTTAGTGTTCTGTACTGAGGTAGAGAAAGGCAAAAAAAGGAAGTTAAGTCGCTAGCTGCTTCTGTATTTGTAGAACTGTTTTTAAGCTGTATCAAAGGAAACAAAGTCTTTTGTATTGTTACTAAGAAAGGTACTGCTACATGAAAAGCTCACACAGTAGTTTTCATGTAAATATGTGTAAAATCGGTAGTCTGTGGCAAGGTTCAAGACAGCATTATTCCTCCATATTAACAGAAGTGTAATAATTTCTCTGTCTTTATAAACATTAAATTGAAATATTCAAATATTTCAAAACATTATTTTTAGTTTTGTTCTATAATATGAACATAAATAATGATATAATCTGTGAGACTGCATGTTGGTCATTAGTCCTCCTGTAACTAATCCAGGAGCTGTTAACACACCTACTGCACCAGAACTGGTACCCTCATGCGTGAGTTTAAATGAAGAAGAGCTCCATTATTTTCAATGGAAGCCCAGTTCTTCAGGACTCCATCATATGTAAAGGCCCCTCACCCTCTACCTCCCTCTGAGTTTGACTTAGAACAACTGCTTTTATGGTAAATATATTGTGATAATTCTTTTAAGTCCTATAAATGTCTGAACTGATATTTAAAAGTAGTGCCTGTGGCTTGGTCATCCAGTTTTTATAACACACATCTGATGGAACATGTGCATTTATCAATATAGTTTTTCAAGAAACTTTAGCTATTTTTCCCCACTCTCCAAAAGGAGAGATTTACTTTTGTGCTGTGTTACATATTGGAAATGGTCATTTCCTGTTAGAATCATAGAGGTAGCTGCTGTAAGTGGGAGGCCCATACCCTCATGAGTAACAATTCTGACAGATGCACTGCATTTTTTTCCAAATATGATTTCAAAGCTGCAAGTAGGTGAAAAAAATTGGGTTGTTACAAAGACTTTTACCCTCTTAGAGGGTTGCACAGTTGACATTTGGGGATGGAGAAGTGAACAACATCAGGAGCAAAACAAGTTATAGTGACTGTCTTTGCAATGTGCAAAGTATTAAGAAAGTTGTCAATATTATGCTTTTCTCTTATTTATTAAATAAAATATTTGCATTCCAGAGTACCTTGCTGTAAGTACGTGCATTTGTTAAAGATGTGATCAAAACCCCAAGATTATGTGAATTCCCCTTGATCCTTCATCTACAATGTTGAGTGTTCCCCCACTGCTGGGACTGTTTATGGTGATCTGGATCTAATAAGGGGTCTTTTTTCAAACCTAGCACTTAAATACTTACTTGGGTTTTGTCTATCCATCATCTTTTTGCTTACATCCAGGATTTTATTTATCTGTCTATGAGTTTTTAGATCAGACAGAAGGCCTTATATTTCCAATCATTCCTTCTGCAGTTTAGTGTAAGGACAAAAGAAAAAGAAAGAATGAGTTAGAGGGTTCACATACTACCAGACAAAAAACCCATTAAGTAACATGGAAAAAGATAAAAACTTCAAAGACAAAATACAAAAAATATTCTTACAGTGCAGTTTTGTACTCTTTCCCCTTTACATTTTTATGTTTTTCTTATGCTTAAGGTAATTCTAGGTATTCCATCAGTATATGTGGAGGGAATATTTTCTGGAAAAAATGTTCTGAAGATTTCTGGATCTTCTAAAAAAAATGTAATTTGGATGCACACAGTGAACAAAAACCTCCGCTTGTTCAAAATTTTTCATGGAATTTATTTGTTTGCTCAGTTGTCTTGTGAGTTATATGTTCAGAACTGAAAACCAGTATAATCTTCACAGAATATTATTACTTTTTCTCTATCTTACTGTCTGCTCCCACTTTCAACTGCCCCTATTTTGGCAAATTTTATACTTAGTTGTTGTTATTATTAATGCTGATATTAAGATTAGATATAATCTGGAAGTTCAACAATTTGAAAGTAATTTTTTAATAGCATCGTGGCATAAACTGACTTGTACATTCTATCGATACGGTTCGTAGATGTTTTTCTTCTTTTAGCCTAGGTTCTCTCAAATAGACAATTATAGCATCTGTTAGAAGTGCTTGCAGGTCATTTATACAATACTAAAATCCTTTTCATAGCAGTATCAGCTCTGGTTTTTTGGGTAGGGTGTTTTGGGTTTGGCTTTTTTCTATTACCAGTGCAAGGGGAAAGCTTACCCAATATTACTGTGTTCAAATGCTTCCCTCTGAACTGCTCTACACTGAATTGTCTCTGGACCCAGCACACCCTGTTCCATTTGAGCTCCCCACAATGTACAGGAGCAGCCCCAAACAAAGTTTTAAACAACAGGGACTATTTATGCAAAAATAGAGGTTAAATTAATTTTGGTAAAAACGAGAACTGATTAGCACCCTGATAGTTAAATTCATTAGCTGAGTGCCCCAGTTGCACTTCAGTTAAAGCAGTCTTGCAAGATAAATGAGTGATCCTTCCCATGCTACTTTTCTTTTAATAATCAGTGGAACTTTGGTTGCTGGAAACATCTGAATTCATTTGGTCCCATAAACACAGCAGGTAACTAGAGCAGAATTAAAAATTAGAATTACCTGAGGTGTTAGTGTTGTTTGTGTGTAAATATCATCCTAAAATTTCTGTTCCATTAAAATTTATTCTGTTCTATTTAACTAATTTCTATTCATATTTTCAAATAGCACAGTTGGGGATTCTTTCCTTTGTAATCTTTTTGGGAAGGAATTTTTTTCTAATACTTCAGTGACTTTCTGCATCAGATTGCAGGGTAATGTTACAGTCAGTAATGTTTACATCAACAAATGTAAATTCAAATTAAATCTATTATTTAAATAGCATAATGGAAACACATGGTGCTTTGTAGTCATGTAATTAAAGAAGATCTGTGCCTCCAGGAGTTTATGATCTGAAGATCAAAACCATTTCCACATGCAACAGACCTCTTCTAAATTATCGGTCTACAGTTTGGGGATTTTGTCTTGCATCTACTTCAGCATAAATTTTACTCCTGAGCAGAGATTTCAACCAGGCCAGTGGAGAGCTGTCTGAGATGCAATGCCTAAGTTTTGTACGTGACACTTTGTGTAGGGGCAGTTTCCTCTCTAGCACAGAAAAGCTTGGTGTTTTGATGTCAAGATTTATACCTCCCTGATTTAACAGCAACACAGTGAACTAAACTTTGTGAATTATACTAGCTTAGTTAGGGGGGGAAAACTCAATTTTTTTTTGTTTAACAAGAAGTCTGACTAGCCATGCTTTTTTGTTGTTGTTGTTTATCCAGTTGTGAAAGTAATTTTGTGCAAAATTGCATTTGAGTTAAATTATTCACTCATCCTGGGACAATAGCCTGTATTCACTTTCCAGCTGAGCCAACTAAAAATATGGGAAACAGACCAGCCTAGTATTCCATTGTTACCTTATATAATATGGTGTTTTGGAAATGATGATGAAGGCAACCTGGATATTTCATGGATGAATTAGTAGATTCATAAACTGAAAGCTTTGCTTGCTATTTGTGGTGGTGTTTTCTCCCCTCTTTTCAAAACTGTGCTCACAAATCAGAGATGTTGCTTTTATTTAAAAAGAAAAGAGGAGGACAAAGAAAAGGGAAAAAAAAATCAAGCCTCTTTTTTCCTTTGAAGAAATCTTTCTCTGAATTGCTGGCTGAGTTCCCTCAAAAGGTTTGGACTCCTTCAAAACTTGGAACCAAGTTCAGACCCCAGCTAGGTAAGGTAGAGTGCTTTGTTCAGTTTACTTAGTTTTCTCCCCAAAATATGCTACAAAAAAGTCTGGGTGTAAACACATAGGTTCTTATTGTCAAGTGTGATGGTTTGGGATTTCTTCCAATTACCATCCTAATTAGGACCTTGAATTAAAAAAAATTTTTCATTTCTTTTGGGCATGAGGAACCAAATGAAGACTAGTCTGTGAACGCTGGGATTCATAGGTACCTGCAAACTCTTTGTTGCTGTAATGACTTAACTGCAAAATAATTTCACAGCCTTAAGAGGCAACTTTTGCCTTTAACCTCCTTGTCTGAGGACTTTGCCTAAATTGAGGCAGGCTTGGACAGTACCTTGCACATTCACGTTCTGTTCTGTGTTTCCAGTGCTTTTTTTCTCAAAGCTGCTGCTTGGGATTGCACAGCTTGGAGGTGCTGCTGTGTTTGGTTTTACTCAGTTATTTAAATCCATTAAACATGAGTTCTGGTCATTTTCTGATCCTATGAATGCTTTGAGCTGTGGCAGCTAACAGAGACTTCCCAGCACTTTGTTGGGAGCTAAGGCCATTTTTCTCCAAGCGTTGGATTTCAATTTTACCCATTCTGTGCTACAGATCCTGACACTGCTGGATTCAGAGCATCTCTGTGCTGTGTGGATTTAATATGGTACTCAACTTTTGTAGTATCTTCTAAGATAAAACTGTGAAATGATTGCATGTTATGAGTTATAGGCATTAATGAATGTTGGTGTTTTTCTTCCAAATCTGTTTGAGCAAAGTTTTGTACCTCAGGTACAGCTGTATGTTGATCAGAGTAAAGTAAAAGATTTCCCCACGAGTGATGGTCCACATCCTGTCTTCTGCGTATTTGCAGCTGGATTTCCTTTCTGCTGTCCTTTTTTTTTAACCTAGCTGTAGCTTTCTGAGCCTTTGGGTCATATGGTGTGTGGCTTCACACAAACGTTTACTACATGACAGGCTGACTTAGTAACCAAGATTTGTTTTCTTCTTCTTCCTACTCAGTGCTTTTGTCTTGTCCTGACATACTGGATTCTGTGCTGTACAAAAGGAAGCCCTTGATGACAACTAGTGTAGCATTGTGCTTGGGACCTGTGTTTTTGGATCTAGACTCTGATGAAGGACTTCTGCTTAAAACATTCAGTACTTGGCAATAGCAAATACCAAGTTTCTTTTGTAACAATTGAGTCAGTGGTAATGTTATAGTTCTAATACAATACTGAAAAACATAAAAATTTTTAAATCCTTTTTCAGTTGGCGTACCTGAATTTCAGGGTGCTTTGGGTGGAAAAATAACAAAGAAGAATAAGATTTCCAATGAGGGTGTAGCATTGGTAGTCTTAAACAACCCACCCCTCCAAAATACAGCAAAACAACCCCAGGCTACAGAGGTTCTGTGAAAAGAGACAATAATTCTGATATCAGACAGTTAAATAACAGACTCTGATGTGGAAAACTGTCCCAGATTCCAGCATTCCTTTCAGCTGAGATTAGAAAGCAAGGTAGACTTAGCATGAGAAATAGTCTTTATATGAAGAGATTGCTCTTGTTAGGCCCATATGTGAACCATATATCCAGATTCTCTCTACATCCGCTCACTTGTCTCCCTGTCAGCATCTGAAGAGAGATCCCCAAATGTTCAAATGTACCTTTCAGATCAGAATTTAATTTTAGAAGACTATCTCGGCCTATTAATTTTAATTATAACAATGCTGTGGTGGCAGAGACATCAGATTGCAAGTAAAATTTCAGAAATCAAAATGCTACAAAGCTGTAGAAATAAATGCAAGTGCAACTTGCAGTAATAGGTCACAATAATTGTATATGGTAAAATATATGTCATTGCTGAATAAGAAATAATTCATCAGGGCCTGTATTGTTCATGTGCACTTGGTGTTTCACAAGCTGCAGTGTGGAGGCTGAATACTTCCAGGATCTGTGTGTGTCAGATGAGGAAGGCAAAGTTTAAGACCCAAAAAATGGTTCCAGTTCTAACACTTGTAGAAATTTGGAACTCAAGTACTGCAGAGCATCTTGGACATTTTTGTAATTTATTTGTGTCTCATATTCAAGGAGTCAAATTAATAAAAACTGATTACATTAGAGTAGTTTGCATACCATGGAACTTGTCAAAATGTTAGTTGAAGTCTTTCAGATACCTGATTGATTACTTATTTTCCCTTTAAGGTACATTTTCTTATTTTATTCTTAAAATTAAGTACATGAAGTCACCATCAAGAACTAGAAGTGATACTAAAACAGGAGCCACAAAATTAAAAATGCCAGAATGAAGTGATGTCATTTTTCAGTGTAGTGATTCTGTTTTGATAATGGATGTCCAAGGTCACTCATGTGCTTATAAAGGAAGAAATCAATTCCCTTGCTAATATCCTCACTTCCACATGTAGTTCTTTTCAGATTGAAGGGGTTTTGTATTCAATTCCCTGTTTCTCTTTGTCTCAAAAGAGGAAAAGCATTCTGTTATTTCTACAAATCTTTATAGAAATTCTGTTGCTTCTACAGCTTACAAATCAGGTGCCCAATAAAACTGGGTAAATGATTTACAATTATCATGTCAAACATTTCCGGTATATCTAGAACATGAATACAGGAAGCTTTGAACCTATTTTTATAATGATTATTATTCCATATAATAAGAAATGTAAATTCTTTAAAAACTCTTTAAAAAACCTCACTCTACCCCCCACAGGCCAAAAAGCCCCACTCAAACAAACCCAAAAAGATCTGATCAAGATATGATAGTGGAGTCTTCATCAGACCCACCTGTTTCTTAAGTGTTCCAAACTGCAGTCCAGTGAACTTACTGTCACTTTCTACGAAAATCATTAGTGGTGGCCATGGGTAAGCAGCAGTTCAATTACACTCGGCAGTCAAGGGAGAAGCTTTTGGCATACACTGTGCCCTCATAATTTTCCCATGCTTGTCAAGCGAGTAAACTATGTATTTCTTTTTTTTCTTAGCCTGCAAGCAATAAGAAAGTGCGCAGCATTTTCATTATTTCTACAGAAGTCAGTTTGCAGCAGGTCTTGGTGAAAACTTCACACATGATTCCTTTATTCACCTGTTCTTGGACAAGAAGTCATTGCAAATATACAAAGTTAATTTTCTCTCTCATATTTAAATCTAAAACCATACTTTTTGCTTAAAAAGTAAATTGAAATTCTGAAGTGCCTAATCAAATGCATGTTTCACATGTGCAAAGGGCTTCTGTTGGCCAGGCCTTCTGAAATTCTGTTTCTGATGTTTGCATGGACTCTTATTGAAAGGAGGGCAGTGCTGGATGTTGCTGGTGAGGGATTGGGATGGTGCGAGGGAGTCTGTGAGACAGCTTCCCAAGCACACCTTCCTCTGGAACTTCAGTCACAGCTGATGTGCACAGACATGCCAAATGTGGGCACACACAGTTGGTTGTGACCTGATCATTTCAGGAGACATCCTGCTGGGTTGATTTTTGCTTTGCTGTCCAAAGCAACACAGTGGATAAAATAGGTGTTTTTCAACCCTGAGCACTACTGAGTTATTAAGAATCTTCCAGGAAAATGCAAAGACACACACAGACACACCTCATCTGGGAAAATAAAGGAAGTGAATATGTGCAATCAGATAATTGGAAATAATTTTCTCTCTCATCTCCCAGAGTCCTCTAGGATTGGGGCAGGTGGGCCAAGCCTGGGCATTAATACCTGAAATTAAAATTTGATAATGATCAGAAATACATGTGAAACATAGAAGGTCTGAAGAGTGTAACTCAAGAGGCTGGGGAGGGGTTTTGTTGATTTTATTATATATATTTTGGCATAATTTCATCGTTTATAAGTTTTGAATATTATGCATAAAACCAACTAAAATCTTAATCTGTAGTTATAAATATTTCTTGTTACTGTAAATACCCTCTATATAGTTCTTATTATAGCTGGTAAATCAAGCCCTATCAAATTTAAACTGAGCTAAATTGCTACGTCGTTGAATACATTGCTACATTTTACATTTTGAAATACAAGAGTGTTTTGTTCTGTCATTTTTTCTTAAGAAAAAGAGAGAAAAAAAATGTAATTATTGGAGGACAAAGTGTCTTTTTAATTTTGGTTTTGTGGAAAACTGTTCAAAGCAATGTTGATGAAATTTTAAATAGCATTGAGACAGAGAGTACTGGGGGAAAGGAAAGCACTAGCCATAAACAAACAACTTGGAAGCTTGGTATTGTCCTCAAAAAATGCTGGTTTCAACCAAACCTTCAACATTGGTCGGCTCTTTGCTGTGAGGATAGGACGCAGTCTCCCCATCATTTGTGCAGGAACTCTAACTCCTAAATAGCTGAGGGGGAAAACAATTTGTTCACTGTGTAGTTGAACACAAGTCTTCCCATATTGTAGGGAAAACTGTTTTTGTGAAGGCAAAGGAACGTTCTGTGCACATTGCAATGGAGAGTTGGTGCTGGGAGGCTGTTTGGAGCAAATACATGTCTAGTTTCTGTTCTTCTGGAAAATTGCTAGAACAGACACATGTGCTGCATGTTCCTGTGCCCCACACTGCTTTACAGACAATCGCACCAACCATACATGTGAGCAGCATTTGAGGTAGAAATGTTATCTTTTATCTCTTTGATGTCTTATTTTAGTGATGCAGGAAAAGTTCGAGGAAATAGTGTTTCTGAACAAAAGGTGCTGCAAATTGTCAGCAGACAGAACTGCAGAATTGTGCAGTCTGTCCTTATATATTTCTATCTCTGTGTGTCCTTCATTAACTAAGATGGTTATTCATCACAGAGTGATCAGTGGGAGTTTTATAGGAACATTTATTTATAATTTCGAGGTTCTATTTTTTTTTTTCATTTCAGGCTCCAAAGTGTATATTTTCTTTTCTGTTATAGTCCATTAAGTCATAAATGGACAAATGATAACTCATCACAGACAAAATTATTTTTGCAGCCTGTCTTCCTTGGTGTCTGGATTCTAAAGAGATAACCTGGATGCCTACATGCCAGTGCAACCAGGATTTTTACGGTGTCAATAATCTATGCTCATCATACCAAAAAAATCAGTGTGTCAGTGTATTCCTGCAGAGTCATTAGCGTACAGACTCACTCTGCTTGCCTAACAAAGCATGGTTTGGTGTATTATAGTTTCCTAGTCTGCTTGTCTGATTCACCTCTGACAAAAGCAGAGAGCGAATTCAGTCCCTTCTTCAGTGGCACACTTATGTGGGAAATAAATCTTTGGGCATAAGGTCTGAATGGCAGTCATTTAAATAATTCAAATGCAGCAATCATTTTGCCCATGTGCCTTTCATTTCTTTGTTTTGTTTCTCTGTATTTCCCAAATCACTGAGAGACAAATGATCTTCTGCGACAATCTATATTTTTAAAATATCTAGAGCTAAATAGTCCCCATCCTCTTTAAATGCAGTTTAATTGGTTACATGTAAAATAATTATTTGCTCTCTCTTTTGTGGTGTGGAGGGGGGAGTTGGAGGGGAGAAGTAACATACAAGCAGATGTGCTGCTAGATCTACAGGCTTCTGCCAACCATATGGCATCTTAAAGAAAGATGGTTGGAGCGTCTGGATTAGCAAAGAGTCGGGATGGAAAGCCATGTGTCGTGTTGGTACAGGCAGTTGTTTTAGCTCTCTGTAAAAGGCTTCAGGAGATTGTGTAATGGAACAAATGGTACTGCAAGCCTAGTAACAGCCTTACCGCTGCTGGAGAGGCAATTGGCCCCCAGGCGAGTACTGCTTCATCCTTGCTTGTTGGTTTTTTGTGAAGGATTTTTAGATCGTTATTTTGTGTTCCTCTTTTAACGTACAGGAAACTTGGGAGATGTAATTCTGAACTTTATACTTGAAAGAGAGCTATTGTGTGCTTAGGATTTTTTCACACTCTCATTTTTTATAATGAAAACATACAGTTCCCTTCTCGCTGAAATGAAAAGCTTGTGCCCCTCTGCAAATTTCCCGCATCCTTCATGTACACTTTGAGATATCAGCTTACTGAATTTGTAGCTGATGCCCAGATTTTGGGGGAAAACTGCTCTCTCTAGGATTTGCTTGGTAAAAAAGAGTGGGGCTATTGTGCTTGTGGCTGTAATGTACCAGCTTGGCATTTGTATTCTGTTTGACAAGGTACTCTTTATGCAAACAAGGGGCCTGCTTCTATTAAAGGCAGAACTCCCTCAGTTTTTAGCCACACAGAATTGGGCATTTCATGGGGCTTTCTGTGCTTTACAGGAGTCTGTAGTTCACATTTCATAGGAGTTATTCTGGATCAGGATGAAAGCTATTGTATCCAGATCTGTAACAGAAATAGATTTTAGTAATTTCTTTACTGTCAGACAATAGAACTCTGAATTCCTCTGTATGTTTCAATGAAATCAAGCCTCTTAGTAGACCTGTAAACGCAGTTTTCTCTCATTGATAACAATTGCTTCAAAGGAAATTAAAGCCTGATGTTGCAGTAGAAAAGTTCAATAATTAGGATTATTTTATTTGAAGAGATTTTAAGTACATTATGATCCCAATATCATGATTTTTATGTAAGGAGATAATATGAGGGACACCCAGACATTCATTTGTAGGTAAATACTTGCTGAGCAGGTAATGTTATGGTTTCAGAGACATTAGAAACAAACCATTAGCTACAGAAGCATCTTCCCTACTGAGAATCTTTGCAGAAAAATACGCTATCTTAAACTGGGACAAATGCTGCTCTAATATAGCCTAGATTCACAATAATTTAAAAGTAAAATTACAATTACCACTCTTACTTCTCTTTCATTTTTTTCATACTCTCCAGAAGGTTCCTTATCTAGAGCTTAGGAAACAGCAGTACTCAGCTTAATCTGCAGTTTAGTTACAGCAGCGCACGCTTTTTCCTGAGCTGCCTGCGTGCCCCCCTGCTCAAGCCTGCATATGTTGCTCAACACTGATCAAAAGTAGCCTCCCTCGGGAGGGAGGCTTGGGTTCGTTTTGTCAGCCTGTTCATTACCTCGCCTCAGCCAAGGCTGAGCCAGGTGTGAGGTGGACAGTTGTCCACCAGGAATGGTGCCAAGACCACCAGCATCTCCCTGGAAGGCTCTTGCCATGGCTGCTGAGGAGGAGCAGAGTCGGACCAGTGAGCCCCAGCAGGGGTCTTGGGCTCTCTTGGGGCACCTGCTCAGCTTTCACTGCCTTTCAGAAACCCCGGCTGCTTTCTGCCCCATGTTCATGTGTGAGTTCACCAACAGAGAAATGTGCATTTTCTCTGGGCTTCCCTTATAAGAAATTTTGCGTAATGGTGTGTTTGTGCTGCAGCAAAAATATCAGGCAGAGGTTACCACGACAAGAGGCAGTATTTGACTGATAACAGGTGGATCTCGTTCTCATTTTGTATACGTGTTTGTCTTCTCTATCCCTACTTAAAAGAACAAACCCCATGGTTTATTTTTTAACAAAGACACACAGACACAGCTTTGTTTTCTTAATTTACTACTAGTGATTTAAGGCAGTTAATTTGCATTTATGTAAGTGAGAATGTTAAGTTTCCAAAAGCATATTGAGACTTCTAAGCTTGCTTGTTTAAATGTTTGTTTCAAAAAAGTTACCACTGCTAACAACTGAAAGATGAGAACATGGGGAAGCAGTATGAGAAAAGCAACATTTCCCTAACAAAACTAAGCAAGACTTTTTGTTGTAATCCAAAGGGAAAAGTATTCTTCTCTTATAGTTACGTTAAACATGTGTGAAGAAAGTTATTAACATTTATTTCAACTTGTAGCAAAGAAAAAGCTAATCGTTTTGCTAGAATTTTTCACTATAATTAAAATGTGGTGGCAACAGAACAGTCTGTGCATGCACATGCACAGTTGTGGACGGAAGGAATCCTTCTGCTGGAAGATGCTGGTGGTCTTACCAAGCTGGGATGTCTGTGCAGGGTCCAGTGACTGGTGACTGATGTGCTGAACTGTGACATGGGAGAGCCAGGCTGGAGCCACCTTTGTGCTCGTTTTGTGTGGTATTGCTGACAGCCCTGTGCTGCTCTTGCAGGTACCCTAGAGCTGCTATTCTCATCCACAAGCTAAGCTGCTGTCTCCAGAAAGGCATAATTGACCCTTTGCACCAGCTGTGATCTGGGTGTATTGATACTGATCTCCAAACTGTCTGGTTGCAGTAATATTCCTTTTTGTGGAGAGGTTAATGGTTTTCCTGAAGATAACTGTAATGATATTTGCCTCTAAAACAGCAATAAAATTCCCTTATTTGATAGCAATGAATAAGTTCACCTTGCAGTAAATGAAAGCACAGTTGGATTGGTGCACATATACATTACGAAATAGCCGCTCTCTTACAGAGAGTGTTATACTGTCTATAATGTACTAATACATTTTTAAGATGTATTTTCTGTGAAATGCTTCCCTTCAGTGCTGCTAAGCAATTGCAGGTTTCGCTAACTTCACGTGCAGTTTCACTGTTTAAAATCTAGTCCAAAACAGAACACCAAGTGGACTCTCTAATTCACAAGGGCTGAGCTTTATGAAGGTGGGCTGACAATACTGCTCAGATTCTCCAGCTTTTCTCATTTTTCTAAAAAAATTGTGGTTTCTCAGGACAAGACTGCTTTCTTTCTCAAGCCCTTCTCAATGCAAAATTACCTCACCATTTTCCCTACAATTTAGTCTTCCGTGTTATATCCTCCATGGTGTTTCCTTGGTGCTGTGACTCCCTTCAGTCTCAGCAGGACTGGTTTATGGGCATAGTGGGGAGTGTGGGGAGATTGGGGCTGGTCCCCGGTGGATACAGCCCTGGTGCAAAGTGCTGTGTTGCGTGCCAGCAGCAGCTCCCTGTCAGGTGGGAGCGTGCTTGCTTGGCCAGCCAGCGCAAACTGAGGCCAAAGCCTTTCCAGGTCCCTTGGGTGTATCCATGTGTATCTTGAGCAGTGATCTTTCTTCCCTGTCACGCATATCCTAGGCTCCTCTGCCCACCCTGACCTCCTTCCCAGCCATTCCTTAGGTCCTTACTCCGTATGTGCCCCTATTCTCCCTTTTGTTTCCTAGGCAGAGTGAGTTTGGAAATTAGAGCTGTAATAGAAGGGGAATAGGCCAAGCTTGGGTTGAGTTCAGAAATGGAAGCAATCTGCTCTGTGTGGATGGAGAGCAACAGGCCCTTGTATGTAAGGCATCTATCTGAATATGCTGCACAGAAAAAATTGTCTGTCACCAATATAAGTCATATTCCTCCTTTTCTGTGTCACTCGCATAAAACTAAACTCTGTACAAATCCTACAACTGTCATTAGTTTGACTGTAATTTATGCAAACCACAATAACCCTCTGTGAACCCTGAAAAATGAGCAAATGTGTGTCGCCTGCCACAGCTTAAAGGCAAAATCATTTGTTTGAAATGAACTGGCAGGAGGGGCACCCCTAGAGTGGAAAATAAGGGTAATGGGGATTAAGCAACAAAACTAACAAGTGACACCTCCATAGATATTTAGCACTTCATGTTTGATATTTTTAGAGTTTATTTTTGTAGTGGTCAAACTATGCAGTGTAGCAGCCTTGGGGTTGTGCTGAAGAACAGCTTTGAAGACTGATATATAGTCCTTAAACTTGGAAGGACTCCCTTGCAGGTAACCAAATGAGAAGGACTGTACCTAGCACTATTGGCCTCTCATCTGCAAGGTCACTAGTGAGAAAGATTTTACCTTTTAAACACAGGTACTGATAGCCAGAGAGCTAAACAGCAGCTTTACGCTGTGTACCTCAGTGCCTGCAGCCCTTGCTGGTTGCAGCCAGGATCTGGGCCCAGTGAAGACAAGCAGGGCTGAACCCCCAAAGCTGTTCTGTTTGCCTGCGACTGCGACTGTCAGAACAACTGAAGCAGTTGTAGCTCAGCTGCACTGCCCTTTCTAGCGGTAGTTTTTTTTAATTAAGACAATATCTGACAAAGTAAATTAACAGACGCTGATGCTTTTAGCAGGTTTTTTGCTTCAAATGCCTGATGTCAGCTTGGGCCACATGTACATTCTGCACATGCCATGGGATAGAAAAAGTGAAGACTTCTTTTTCAATTCTCTGCTGCCTGCCCAGACACCACATGTACTGTCTGTTACATGTCGCTTCTGATGAGGTTCATGCTGGGAATTTCTTTTTAAAGGCAAAGTGTTTGTGAAGGAAAGAGTTCAGATTGGGCAGATTGCATTAAAAATTCTCAGTGTCTCCAACCTGAATACGGTGATTGCTTTATGTGGGTACCAGCTAGCAGTTTGTACAGGTTCAGGTTTGTCTGGTAATAAACTAAATTAGAGGAATTGGAATAAGCAGTAGGGAAAATCAAGCACATGTTTATAAAAAATAAACTGGCCACAAAACTGTTGTAACTTGTGACACAAATATAGGAAAAATTATTTCAGTAATACAAATATATATCTTACAAACATGAGGAGGCCACTTTTGAAACCTTAATGGGATATGTGTCTCTTACCATTATGATTGAGAAATTGTGCAAAATCTGTTCAGTCTGGAACATAACAAAATCAGAGAGGTGAACATCTTTAAAGAAAACAAAAAATGTAGAGTCCAACTATACAATTCAATATATTTCTGTAACATTGCCTGCTTTGAGCCCTGCATCCCTTTTTTTTTTTTTTCTAACGTATTTTACAGCATTCTAAGCTGCTAGCCTGCATGATTTGGATACTTGTTTTACTTAATACTTGTCAACTAAAAGCATAAAATAGTAACCAGAACTATTTCTTCTCTAGAGCAAACCTTATATACAGTTCATATTCCTATCAAAGGTCTTACTATTTTATATTCCTTTAAAGGAGGAAAAGCCTCATCTTCAACTGCGGGATTTGGACACAAATAGACATTAGTGAAGCTTTCACCCATATCTTTTCTAGCCTGCTGTCCACTCTCTTTCATTGTTTCCTTCCTGTCAAAACCCAGTAGGGCTAAAAGTGGCCATCACAGTAGCTAAGCCCAGCTGCCACACACCCCTACTGAAGAGCAGGCTGATAATGTTCTCTTCAGCATGTTAGACATGAGCTATTAGAAGCCCAGGAATAGATCCAGGCTCAGGTTTCCTACATGATCTATTTGTTTAACCTGGTGGGGCAGCTGTGGAAGTGAAGACATATTCTAATAATCAGTGGCAATATCTGAAACAAAGGGGAAGCTCCTATGTAAACCTTTAATTAAACCCTATTTGCAATTGTTGTGGCATGCAAACATTGTTGTCTTATTGGAAAAGATATACTATAGACACTTTAAAAGTATGTGGAAAAATTGAGAGTGCCTTTAGTAAAAGGGAATTTAGATGTTACCCAATAGATAAAAAAAAAAAAGAAGATTGAGTGATACAAAGCCACCTGGGTCAAGGGGTTCATGGTGAAATGTGGACATTTGCTTCTTAGGTGTCCAGTTCCAAACTGTGCAAAGGATATTAACTTCTAGTTACCATCTGTTAACATCAGTTGGATGAGTTTGTTCTGCCTGTAGCGTGGGCAAGTGCTTACCTTACTAAGCTAGATGTGGTGTAGATCTGCTCTGCCTGAGCAAATGACAATCTTGGCCTTTTTGTGGCAACAGAAGACTGATAGGGATTCCAGAGGGTGGGAAATTCCATGGAAGCTTTTTTTAATATGCCCTGAACTGTCTCCTTTTGCCCTGTTAGAAGTCCGGACTTCCAGTGTGACAGAAATGAGAAGGCTTATTCATTACCTTTAGTTCCTACTCACTGTTACAGGGTGGCTCTTTGGTCTGTGTATTTTTCCTCTTATGCTTTTTTAATTTCATTAACATGAAAAAGGTGCATCACAGTGTTTTGCTTTTGAAACTAGATGGGAGAATGGAGTTCAGTTAAAGGATAGGTAGTACGTATAGATATTCTTGTTTAAATTTTGGGAGCATGTGGGGGCTTCTCTGGGATACTCATCACTTAAGGTTGTTTCAAGGCACTGACCTATGGGTCAAGATCTTAAGTAAACAGTAATTTTGGACACTAGTGAAACCTTGGGGTTTAATGCCTTTCTAAATTCATAGACTAATTTTTTTACCTCAAAATTTACTGTGTGAATTTATCAGTGCTGTAAACCACAGTGAAGATGCAAGTTGCTCATATGAGTACTAATTTTATTACTGGTTTCAATGTCCTAGTTATTCACAGAGCTGATTCAAGATACAAAGAGGTAGTGAACATAAATTTTTCTGCCTTAATGAAAACAACATTTTGCTATGAAAAGGGAAGACGAAAATACAGCAGAGTTGAAGTGGAAAGAGAGCAGAAGAGACCTATCCTACCATGCCCACGAGAGCGATGGGGAGTGACAGCAGCTGGGGCACTTGTGGCTGCAGAAAGGAGCTCACCATGAGCACCAGCCATACACCTTAACTCTTTGATGGCAGCAAGTCTGGCACCAAGATCGTCATATAGGCAAAGCAAGCCTGATCACTGATTTGTATTCATCAGGAGATGACCTTAGGCAGTGCCTGATCTATCTGCATCAGGAACTAAGTGTGATCACCCTTCACTTGCATCTCTGCAGCATAGC
The DNA here is from genome assembly GCA_013400955.1 of Drymodes brunneopygia. Taxonomy (NCBI): domain Eukaryota; kingdom Metazoa; phylum Chordata; class Aves; order Passeriformes; family Petroicidae; genus Drymodes; species Drymodes brunneopygia. The sequence goes on from VZTZ01050758.1 coordinate 2,086,479, forward strand.
AGAGATCTCCAATGTGGTCTTTGGTTTTCCCACTCAGAACTAGGAGCCACCTCTGATCATTGTATCTCCCTCAGGCAAACAAGCAATGCAGGAGCAACCTTAGAAACTCACAGCTTGACACTCCTGACCTGACAAGACATACGCATTTTAAAGGCAGTTTGCTACAGTGACATATGCTTGTGGTGCTGGGTTTTGGTCATTTTGACGGGCAGCAGGAGCCAGGCCCACCACCTCATCACCTCCAGAGATGTGGCCCTGGTGCTGGTGGCCCCCCTGGGTGGCTGGTGCCCCAGCCCTTGCTGTGGGGTGCCTGATGGTCGTGCACCCACTGCTGGGGTGATGGGCTGGCCTGTGTTACCATGGCAACTAGCAGATGGGGGCTTCGGCAGGGTCAGCGGGGAGGCAGCCGCAGCAGCGCGCTGGCCGAGCTGCTCCACAACAGCCCTTTCAGCGCTGACAGCTCTGCTCTGGCTGGCCAGAAGTAGTTATCAGATTACTTGTATTAAAACCTAATTAAGATGTGTGCCAGTAAATGCAGCATGATTATTGGATTTGGTGATTTAGCTGCTGCAGGTTGCTGCAATCCAATCACGCCATTTCAGCAAATCCAGCTCCGTGGAGTAAAGTGAAAACGTTTTACATCAGTAACCTGACTATGCAGAAAGAGTAAATAACCTTTTAATGCCTCTACTATGTCAAGGACTGACTGATCCCCACTGCAGGGTGAATGAGTACTACCCACAGATCCTTGCATATTAATTTCCTTCAAATCAACATTAAAACCTAGAGGAGGACTGACAGGTTGTATCAGCTTTTTCCTTCATTGTGGATTGCCTGTGGATTAACAGGCCTGAGTCCCCCAGGGCAAGGAGCTTGCAGCCAGGGTCTTGTGGGTGCCCCTGCTTTAGCAATGTGTTGTTATAGAAAAGAAAGCAGCTTTTGTTTTTATATGTAGGCCACACATAAAGGGAAGTATAACATGGAGAGTGCTAGTACAGCTTTGTGGTCTTGGATGCAGTGGAAGTTTATTCTGCAGGTGGAATTCACCTTGGTGCCAAAGCTGTGCTTTGTTTTTGATGTTTCACCTCATTCCTGCAGGGTCTTGCCATGATTATCTAGCCATAGCTGTCAAAATGTAACAAAACCCTATCTATCCCTTTTCATTCATTTCTGGACAGCCTGGGGTATAGCCTAGTCTCAGATCCAAATTTCACTGCTGTATGGAGTCTTCTGCATGTTGTAACTGCACAAAAAAGCAAGGTAGGTTGGAGCCATTCTAGCATAAAGCTGCCTATGAAGTCCAAGTACTGAGAATCAGAGCAAAATGTTTACCTTGAAGCTTGTGATGCCTCAGTTGTGTTCTCCTTCTATGGAACCACTCATCTCATGAAATTGCCTCTTTCTTGCCTTCATGTAGAAACAGGGATTTTGGTTTAAAGTGGTTAATGGGAAATTATTTGAAGGGTATTGTTATTACTACTGACTGGGAGCTTTCTCCTTAGTGCCAGGTTGTCCTGTGGGTAGTCCAAGCATAGTTCAAGAGCTACATGTTTTCATATTGTGCCTTGAAGTAACATGACATAGCATGGAGTCAGTCCCCATCCTTCAACACTGCCAGGCCAAGGGGGGAGCAGCTGCATGCCATCCCAACTGGACAGATCTTGCCACTTTGGTGGAAAAATCATCTTGTTTAGACAGGAGGGTGAGGACACAGTGGTCACTCAGATGCTCAGGACAAAGTACGTTTGCCCGGTAGGTGGTGTTGCCAAAGTGAATGTGGTGACTGTGCAACCTCCCTCACTTGTATTAGCAAAATGTGCAGAAGGTTCTGTCACCCAGTTGTAAAAATGATGGCAGGCATCGATGTGCAGTTGTAACATATGGGAAGTACAGTGAATGTGGGTGGAGCTGTTCATTTCTCATCTTGAATCATTTACGAGATCAGCAGGCAGGCCAGATACAATGCATATGGGAATGTGTGGCTGTGCTGCACATGTCACACGTAATAGCAGATACTGTGAGAGGGCCCAGAGCCTGTCCTCAGGAGATAAACGCACCAGAGCAGGCTGGGAGTCCCAGTGTGTGGACCAAGGGCCAGCTTGGCAGCAGTTTTGGGAGAGCAGACTGGCAGACAGAATTTGGGAATTCACAGATCCAGATCTGCACTGACTAGAACTGCACCCTTTTCATCCATTGTGGCCCCAAATTGTAGATTGGAATGTTATTAAACCTGTAGTCAAGCACTGGAGATCCAGATGATGAAAGTAAATTTGTGTCCTGCTGGTCAAACCCAGCTCAGTGCCTGTGTCATCTTTCTCCCTCTGCTCAAGGAGACAGTCTAAATGTAACACTGGTGTTGAAGTTACAAACAGAAAAGTGTAATTGAGTATTTCCATAATTAAAGACTTTTTCATTTACAGCAGTTTATTTGAAAGGACATAGAGCTTCACAATAGAGCACACTAGGGCTTGTGTCCATAATATTTTTGAAATTTGCATGGGCTACCTGTGATTATCTACTAAAAATATACTGTTCTGGTGTAAAATTCACATAAATTGGAAATTACTTCTGGATGCCAGAACTAATAAACAGTCACTAGAGAAATAACAAGTGATACCTGCTTTCGTGGTTAAAGAAATTAATATGCAGTTGACCTGTCTTAGAGCACTGTTGTCCCAACTCAGGCACTTGTTCTTCCAGTGTAAGCAAAAGGCCTCTGCATGTTTCTTCTGATACCTGCCAGCTTTTTCCCTCTGTTTTGCAGCCCCTGATGAGGAGGACCTTTGGAATGATAGGCTCCTTACATCTTTCCCCAGGAATCCCTGTTACACTGTTAAAGGATCTATGCTGACATGCTTAATTAACACTAAGCTTACTTGAAATAAGTGCTATGTTCTATAATGAGTTTTGGACATTGACCACCTTGCAAAGAGCAGTGGACAGAAAACAGAAGGTTTTGTCACTTCAGGTCCAGTTTGTCAGGGAATTTGGGTATTTGGAATTGGGCTACTGTATGTGTTTCAAGACAGTTACTGAAGCAGCTATGTCAGGATGCAGTCCTGCAGTCTTTACTGATGTCACAGCAAAGCAGATTTGCTGTCATGTCCTTATAAAGCTTCTAAATTAAAAGTGGAAAGCTTTAAAAGTGCTAAATTAAAGTGTGAAAATACATTTAATGCCCAGCCTAGGAGTAATACTTTAGTATCAGCCCAACCACCAGCCTGAACTCTGGCCTCTGGGAGCTGCCACCACCAGTGCAAATATCAAAGCTTCTTCCGTGAACTCCAACTTCAGATGCTCTGCAACCCTTTTATCTATTTCTTTTCCAGGTTACAGCAGCTTGACAAGCACTGCCAGGCCACTGCTCAGCAGTTAGTGGAGTTGCTCAACAAACAGAATCAGCTCTTCAGAGAGAAGCACCTGCTTACTGAAGAGGTGCAGTTTCTGCGAACACAGGTACTGTGCCAAAAGAAAGGAAAGTCTGAGGGGGACATTATGCAGCTTTAGCAGAGGAATCTGCCAGCAGTCTCATTTCAACTGCTGGATTTTGTTGGCTGTTGTTCTTTTAAATACAGCATTACCTTATAAAAATAAAATAAAAACTCATGCAGTTGGAAAGAGACAGGTAGCTGAACCTGAACCTCACTTAAACCTAAAGTAAATGAAAAAAGTGTTTTGAAGTGACAATAAAAAAGAAGCAGCTATTCTCAGTGACAGTTCCTAGCTTTCTTATCTGAAGATTTTTGTGTTGCATTTTCAGAGAAAAGGGAAATGTGTTCTTTAACATCATTAATGTTTAAACAGTAACTTGATGTTAATAATTGCTTTGAGGTTTTGCTGCCATTTGTCAGACTTAAGTCCTTCTATCACTTTGTGATTTTTTTCTCTCTTTATTTTTAAAAGCAATTTATCTTTATTGCTGCTCAATGGACCACTCATGGTGAGACTCTTGGGATTGTCCTGTGCAGAGCCACTAGCTGAAATTTGATAATGCCAGTAGGTCTCTTTTCAACTTGAGATATTCTGTGATTCATGCACTCAAATGTGAGATGGTGAATGTACAGTCAATCTTGCCTGAGCACTAATCACAGCACTGCTTCTCCAGCAGGTCTGATTGTTGCTTCCAGTGGTTTCTTATGGGCTGCTCTGGCTTTTTTTGTTTTGGCCAATGTTCTTTGGCCAGTGAGTGCTTTGGAAATAAGGGAGAAGATTGCAGGGCTGGGTTTTTTCTTTTTCCTTCTTTCACTTCTTTTCAGAAAAAGAGAACTAAAAAGCACAGAATGAAGTTTTCAGTAAAACTATCAAATAATCAAAATCAAGATTGAATTAGTGTATTTACTCAGTCACAAAGCAAATTACAATGCTTTCTAACTTTCAGACTCGTGAGTTTGCCGAAGATAGCTGGAGTTCGCTTAAAATGGTAACAAAGGATATTCAGTGTAGGGAATTTAGTCTAGTAGCACATCTTGCACTAAACAGAACATGAATTGGCTTAGAACTTTAAAATACCTAAATCATACTCTTTTTGTAGGCTTTTTATCTGTAGAAGTCAGTAAATGTTTAACCTAGGAGAATAAAATCCATACTTTGTTAAGCCGCTAATCATGTCCATGTGTTCGGTTTTACAGGACTTCCTGTTCTAGTAGACAAACTCAGTGGCTTATGGCAGTGTAAGGTTATCAGCATGTAGTAACTACTGGCAAATTTTAGGGCAACCATAGTGTTCTCTCTTTAAGAGAGGTTAAGGAGGTGGTTGTTCCCAAATGAAATTACAATTTCTGCTTTAAGAAAAGCATTCTTGGTAATGTGAACAAACTTTACACGGTCCACAGGGATTTTGTTATTGATAATCTATTTTATCTGGAAGTGATTGTGTTTTTATGGAGTTGGGCAGAACTACAAAAATCATACAAAAGAGGAAAAAAATCATTCAGATATTACACTTCTATCAAGACTTGACTGGCAAAAGCTGCCTTCTTTATGTTCATTAGAAGTTAATTGTGCTCCAGAGGATACTTTTAAAGTTGAGAAGACTCAGAAAATAAGAACAATATAAAAAATTATTACAAAACGAGCCCTGAAAATCTATTTGCAGCTATTTAAGGCAATGGTGGTTCTCTGGGAACTGGAAATCAGCCCAAAAGAGCTGCTTGGAATATCAGATAATTGTTTTAAGGAAACTAAAGAACAGTTCACCATGAACGGAAGCTCTTTACAGAAAGATGCATGTAGTTAGTATAGAAATAAATTCTAAAGCCAAACAATTGCAAAGTCAGTGTTGATCAAAGCTGAAAGTGACCTCATAATCCACACTTTTCTGTATTGTCCAACAGTTTTCCTTTATAATTAACCAAGTTTTTGGAGGGTTTTTTGGTGGGGGGAGGAAAGTGGAAGCAACCAACCATTACCTAATCTTTTAAAGATGATGCAAAATACACTAACCTAAATGTGCTATTCTATCTTGGAACATAAGCCTCTAGTAACTGCAGTTGAATATTTCAGGAAAAAAAATGGGATGCAGATTTCAAACAGGATACAGATGGAATCAAGTAAAAACCTGGATGGATAAAGAGGAATGAGCAGAAGTAGGTATTTTTTTTTCTATATCCTATATATAGGGGGGGGAGAGGAAAGGAGAGCAGGACTAAAACTATTTGCAGATGTGAGTTGAATCTGGCAAACACTTAAAGACAAAAGGAAGAAGGAAGTGTTTGAAACATTTTTGGGTTTGAAACTGTTGAACCCTTTTGTGCTTTTTTTTCTCTTTAGCACCTAAAAATTTAATGGCAAGCACTCCATAGTGAAGAAAAGTTTACCTAACAGAATTTTAAAAAAAATTTTTAATATGTAAATTGAAGGGAAAGGGGGATGTACAACTCAGCAAGGTGGGAGCTTCTAGAAGATCTCAGATTTAACCCAGGTACTTTTTGGTATGGATAGTCACTAGGTGTTTGCCTTTTGATTTGGAATTGGTTAGTTTTGTTGCTTCCAGTATTTTCTGTCTGGGGAAGCTTGAATAATCCGTACCTCTTCAGAAAGGCTGCAGTTGGTTTTATAATAAATCATTACAGTTAGTGTCACATTGAAAGAACCATTATCTAAATATCTGTATTTGGAGCAGTGCTGTCCAAGTTACAGCAGTGCAACATAGCTACAGCTGTTCCTACTGCCTTGTAAGAGTTACTAAACTTTTAAAATGTAAAGAATTTAAAATTGCATCATTTACTTTAATCTAGCTGACCTAGTCAATAAACCCTGACAAGCCCTGAGGCTTGACAGGATTTGTTTTCAAAAGTCAGGTTACTTCCACTGTGATTTTTATTTCTAGTGTTATGTGTTTACTGTATGGGGGGAAACATCGACAGAAAGGCAAGTGTCTTTAAATTCAGCTGCATTCTAGTGTGTTGAGAGGCTGTTTTCTTGGAAAACTCATTTGACACTGGAAGGAAAACTGGGTTTTAAAGTGAAGGAAAAGAAATCATAAAAGAAGTGCCTGGTCCTGCTGTAATGCTGCATTCCTTTACAGGCCACATGAGTACATTCAGGACCTTGCAAAGGTAATCGAAAGTTTATTTATGGGATTTACACCTCTCATTTTGAAAGTTTTTTGAACACTCAGGTTTGGAATTTCTGTCTTTGAAAGTCTCTTGTATATTGCAACTCACCCCAAGGCAGGATACTAGATACTCAACTGCCTTCCTACATAGGTATGAAATACAGAATACTAAATAAATGTGCACAGAAAGCAAACATCCATCTAAACAGAGACTGCTGGAAAGCCCAGCACCCCCCGCCAGGCATGAGTGTATTTGTGAGAGCTGGGATGCCTCTCACTTGCAGGATCTGCCTTGGTGTCCATCAGTTTGACAGAATTAAGTGTTTGTCCCGGTGGATAATCCCTTCACAGACCCTGGCTGCCAGAAGGGGCTGCTGGCCAGCTGAGCCAGTGAGAGCACAGACGGGGAGGATTTGGACCTTGAGGATTACCTCCAGCAAGGGCTGTCATCCTGTGCTGCTGCTCTGCCTTCCCCACGAAGATCTTCTCCTGCAAGCCAGCCCCTCCCTGGCCAGGAACCTGCGTTCTCCCTGTGCCCTCCGTATGGCTGAGCCACTAAAACTCTCTCCTCCCTCCTTACAGATGTCTTTGTCACAGTGAGCGTGTCTGTGAGCTGCTCACCCTTCTTCTAAAAGGAAGCTAAAATACACTCACCCGTGCCTGTGTTCCCATCCTCGCTCCGCGGGAGGCATTGTCAGAATTACAGCTGTTCTGGAGCAGGGCTTTTCTTCCTTTCTTGTGTCAGCATGAATTTTCTGTGAGGTCCCAGCAGTTAATGCAGCAGTGCTCCCAAATGCCCTGTTTGCTTTTTATTCTTTATTATGTATTACAGAAGGGGGAGCCTTATTTCCAGCAAACAGGTAGGTCATCCATCTCTGCTGTCAAAAGTGATCCAAGCTGATCCTTACATGGCCCTCAACCTCAGGAGACCTGAGGATGGCTTTTGGTTACTGAGAGAGCTTTTGTTTTAGTGTAATCTTAATGCACACAGATGGTGCCTCTGCCAGATGTTTGTAGCAGCCAGTGACAGTCCACAGACAGGGCTTGGTGGATGGTGTTGTGGGGTTCTTTAGCAGATGAAAATCTTCACTTCTGCTTGGACGGAGTTTAGTCAGAAGTGATGCAAGTTAAAGTATGACAGGAAGGGATAAAGATAGACCTCTGTTTGATGTCTGACTGCCCTGACATGAGGCTTCAAGTATTCAGCCCCTCAGTGTTTGGGAATCTGCAGCTGTGGGAGTCCTGTACATCCTGTCCAGTGGCTGGCTACTGGGCAAAGCTGGGCACCAGCTGAGGAGCTGAGCCTGGCCCTCCTGAGAGTTCCACCTTGGGTTTTACAGCCGTGCAATGGAGGATTGAGGCACCAAAGCCACCTGAGTGCTTTCTAATCAAACAGGAAGTCAGTTGCTCTTCCCTCCTCCCAGTACAGCTGGCAGCAATAAACCAGCTGAGCATCTGCGGTTCCACTCCTACAGACCCTTCCAACTTGTACATCCACTACCCAGGTACCCCATCAAAGCAGATGCCACTGAGGTAAGGAGGGAGTGTCCAGAGGAGCTGGGCACTGTGTGCTGCAGAGGTCTGGGCACTGAATACCAGAATATTCTTGGGAGGAGGAGAAACTAAGACTGGAAAGGCCAAAGGCCCCTACCCCTGACTGTCCAGTAACCAACTCATTTACTAATTACCTGGATGTGACAGTGACAGTGCCCATTGTGTTAGAGAACAGCACACCTTAAATGACAGCTTTAGCACCAGGGCCCTTCGACAGTGGGGTACAGAGACTCTGCCAGGATTTGTGCTTGCTTTGTGATGAGGTTCAGGCCAGGCTGGAGTCAGGAGAAGATTTGCGCACTTCATCAATCAGGCTGAGGTTCTGCATCTCACAAAGCATTAACATGGGGTAACTGTGGTGTGGAAAGACACCCACAACAGAAATTTCAAGGAGACTTCTTCAGGAGATGAGTGTTTGGAGTCCTTTTAGGCTTCTGCCCATACTCTAATGCTGAGGGTAACTGCAGCACAGAGTAGGTTTCCTCTGGTTGTCACTAGCAGGCACTCACATGGAATTGAAACCCCAAGGCTTTCCACTGCCATAGTTCCTTGCACTGCAGACAAAACTGTAGCAGTTGGTGTTGGTGCATGTATTTTAGGGGGAAAAAATACCATGTTACTGTTTTTAATTCTTTAATGAACTGCGGCTTAATGATTTTTTTTTTAAATTCAGCCTAACCAACCAAGGGGGGAAGGAAAAAAACCAAAACCCTTCAGTCTTCTAATGCAAAACCAGCCAAAGTAGAAAGTTTATTTTTATTTCTGAGGTCATGTACATCTCTTAAATTCAATTTTTAGCACTGCAGTGGCTTAATTCGAGGTAGCTCCCCCAGCTCCGATATTTTGATGTCTTGCTCAATTCAGTCCTTAAGTGCTACCGAGGAAGCACAAACAACATCTTATGCAAGAGCTTCAAAACTGCGAATTAGCCTTCCCACCAGAGGTTTCCAACCGGCACCAAGCAACAGTTTCCTGTTTTGCTACAGCTGCCCACCCCAGACACATGCTGAATACTGCACAGTAAACACCCTCTGGCAAAACCCTGCCATCTTCTTCTTGGAAGGGAGAAGGGGCAGGATCTTAGACGTGCCCCAAAACAAGAGCTCACTTATTTACTGCTAAACAGGAGCCATGTCGAAAGCTCATGGACATCCTGTTTTTCAGAAATCAGGTATCTCTTGTTCTTGCTACCTGTAAGACTTCTGAGCTTAGAAAGAGGTGAGGACAGCAGGCCCACAGGAAGTACAGGCTTTGAAACAGTACTTGTTTACTCTGCCTTACTGCAGTCTTAACCAGTTTTTATTTCTCTTCTTAGAACTTGCCTGCAGGCTGAAGTGACACAAATGAGAAACACAGGCACTACCATAGAGACTACCCATCTCTTCCTTTTATCTTTCAGGTCTGGTCTGCACCTGGCTGAAACTTGTCTGAGGCTCACCCAAAGACACCTCTGCAGAAAACAGGCACATTTGCTAGCTAATTTCAGCTGGTTTCTATTTGGTTTTAACTACGGAATCACAAATATTTTGAAACCTTACCAGCCTACCAAACTTTCTAGGACGACAGCTGAGAATTTTCTGAAAAGACCAGGCTTGCAAGCCAGTTTTAACAGCTATTACGTGGTGTGGATGTCAATAATTTGTACAATTTTTATAAAATGTTTTTATCTATTTTCATAATTGAACATACATGTCTATATTATTTACAGACTGAAATATCAATAAACCTAATAGGATCTCTAGGTTCCTTGTTCTGTCCTTCTGAATTAAAGGGAAAGCATGTGCTTTCAAGGGAGGAGGGAGAAGGGGACTGTTTGCAAGTGCTGCACATGTGCACTGCCCTCCTTCTTACAAAATCAGTACCAGAATATACCTGGGAACTTTATGCAACAGGAAATTTGTCACTTCTATATAAAAAGTGAGAGTCCCAACAACTACTTATTAGTCAGAAAAGCGTAAGAAGATGAAGTATTCCACCCAATGGGGAGGAATTTCCATGGGTCAGGTTCCCCTTTAAAACATTCACTGAACAAAGCCTTTAAGAGAAAGGGAGCCCTTGATTATTACAGAGGAGCCATTACAAGACATGCTGGGCTCCACCCTGAAGTGATAAAGCTGGACTTTTCCACCAGCACCTATTCAGGGCACCAGCTGAACTTGGCTTCAAATTACTGAATTCAGAACATTTGGAGGGTACAGGTGGAGGGGTTTTTTTCTGGTTAACTGTGCACTCATCTTTTCCAAGGTTACTTTTCAAATACTCAACTGTTTCAGAAAGAATTTACCTGAATCTTTTGCTATCTCGTGTAGGATAAGCTACACACACAAGAGAAAAGTTTCTACATCTATTTTTTTTTCAGTGTAGTTGGTAAAGGGGGGAAAAAAGCACAAAGAACAGTTCCCCAGCAATAAAGCTACTTCAGCCAGCATGAAGACGGAAAACGTAACAAAAATAAGAGTAACAACACATGCAATAAATTACCATTGGGTGTGGAACACAATCCTTCCTTCCCTTATATTTTAAGAATTATTAGTGGTACAGCCCTAACATCAAAGTGATTTTTTTCTCCCTATTTCAATTTCCTGCCATATAAAACTGCCAAACACATCTGATCACCTCCCTGAACAGCTTCACGGATGTGACACTAAGCGTGCTGAGAAAGGCCTCAGGTCTTTAGGGACAAGAAAGGCTGCTGAAGGAATGCCCTCTCTAGTTGAACTTGGGATTTTTCACAGTAATCAGGCTGACAGCTTTTTAAGTGTCACTTCTTCATAGATGGTTACACAGCAAAGAATATACATTTATAAATGTAGGAAAATGCAGACTTTAAAATTTATTTTTTATTATTCCACAGCATAAATCTGTGTTTAAATAGGAGACAGTGCCTATAGGCTATGCGTGCAAAGGAACTCGGGCACCTATTCCTGACACTTAGGCTTCACAGAGACCCTGGAGCACAGCGGGACCCTCAACCTTTCTGGACCTGCCTCACCTACCAGGTGGCTTCTGGTGGCCACATGCAGGGCCTCACTGCCAGCCACCCACATGCATGTACGAGTCTGATTTCAACAAAGGGTCCTGGGCTGTCAGTATATAGAGCTGGAAGTAGGTTTTTCATACTCATCCCAGGCATAGATGCAACTACTGTGTTGCTGCGAGTCTACAAGGAATAACTTCCCGTGCAGCACATCCTGTACTTGGTAGCAATTAATGAGTCATTACAGCACCAGGCCTACCTGTCTCATATCCCTCCCCCCCTTCCCCTGCTTCTACTTAAGCACTATATGCTTGGTTTTACAAAGTTTACAAGTATCAGACCCGATGATCAAATCCAGGTCAGCACACAGAGCGTGATTCTGGAACTCGGGATGCAGCCTGACCAGACAGTCCTGTCACTGCTGCAGCTTTGTCCTGGTCACTGACATCCTGATATCACTGAACTAACGGATGGCTGTCTCCCTGATGCTCTTTCCTATTACAAGGTGGGGGAGAAGAGAAAAGGAGGAAAAAAAAAGGAAAAAACCTGAGACCTGGATGAAGCACCTCTATTCCTGAGAAGCATTCATGTCAGAGAACAGAAAACCTGTCAGAAAACCCAGCTGACCCACTGCTTTAGGGACACTCAGCCTTCCAGACTGACTGGTTCCAACAGCCCTGGACCAGCCGCCCATGGGCTTCAAAGAGTCCCATTCTGCAGTGCCCTGCAAATCCCACCTTCCTTTTTTTCCCTCTCCTTGCCCAGACATCACCTAGCTATTGGATATGAGACCAAAAATTTCATCAGCTGAAAATCACTTAAATGGTGGATGTTCTGATAGGAGCGTATCTTCAAAAGCATAAACCAAATTTACTTTTGTAAGTGACATACATCTCATAGAGTTAACAAGAACCACCTGTATGGAAACAGCCTCGGTCCAAAGCACAGATACATTTTGCTTAGTCATAAAAACTTTTTTTTTTGACAATACTGTAACTTAATCATTTACAAGCTGAAACTGTTCACCCAGTATCTGAAATACGTCACAGCGAGTTACAGTTATCACTAGGACTTCACAGCAAATAAAACTCGTAACTAAACATGCACAGATCATTATATATACAGTGATAAAAAAATAATGATGTACATTTTCTTGTAAGAAGAAATTAAGTAAATTCTTTGTGCATTTCAGGATTGAAACATCTAGCCTATATAAAATTACTTTAAAATATGAAGTAAATATTTAACCCAAAACTTGAGAAATCTTTTGTAATCTGCAATATAGCCTTCTCATTTCCATTTTTCTTTCTCTGACACAGAACAACTTAAGAATTTTATCCTCTAAGATATTTAATAGTAATGTGCAGATATAAAAAAATACGTCCTCTGTGGCAAGCTTGAACATATATATATATATTTACAAACCTCCAGAACAAATTAGCATTAAAAAACACAGAAGTAGCAGATTGACATAGTGCTTTATTTAAGCTGTCTGTACGAAGGAAAATAATGTGCATCCCTATCATATACGTGTAAAAATACTAAGGATGTACAGTGTACAAAAACAGTTTCTTGTAGTTATTTCACATCCTTGTGGGTCATATACTTAAGGAAATAAACAGTTTAAGTATGACCAACAGTAATACGGTTTCTTGGGTTCGTAGTCGTGTCTGCTTAATATCCTTAACCATATGACTAGATCTTGCATGGATCTAATGAAAGAACTAGCAAGGTCAAGAAATGTCACAAACTCTAAAGCTACAGGGAGGTAATTCAATTACCAATTTAGAGGTTTTTATTTAAATAAATACTTTACATTTCATGCTTGCCTGTAATGCACTACCAGGAGCAAGATAAGGAAATTCTACTGTAGACAGTACAAACAGTAGCAGCAAAGTGTGTACATTGAGGTGTAATATATAGACCCTGCAGTTAGTAAGGAAAGACCTTACTTTTGTACTCTAGGAGAAGCACATGGCCCCTGCAAGAACAGTCAGCTTTAAGAAGCCGCAAGTAAAGATGGAAAAAAAAGGTAAAACAATACTGGAATAAGCAACAGGAATGTACTGGAAGATGGATTAGTGTGGAAAGCGAAGCTGTGTGCAAAACTGCCAAAATCCAAACAGGAATGACCTATTTCCTCTGAGCTGGCTGCAGTACAAGAGGGCATACTGTATGTCATGGAAGTCAGTACAAGCTGGAGTCAAGGTCTGAAATGTACTGTGCTCGAAAGGCTCACCAAGACAACCAGCCACCACCTCCTGTCCAAATCCAATCACAACTACAGACAGCAAAGGAAGAGCTTCAAAAGTTTCTCTCAGCACTGGTTGTCCATTTCTCTGTCATCTGTTTCTAACACTGGTAAGACAGAATCCCCCAAGCCTGGGCAGCACAAGGTGGCTGCTGACTCTGCATCATAAATTCGATCACTGACATTTCAGAAGGCAGACAATGCAATGCAAAGTGATGTCTTAAAAGGCTTTCAAATAGTTCACTGTCAGACCCTTGCTGCAAACCATGCACTACCTGGCTACGCAACGGACAGCAAAGCACAGGGCATCACTGCCATGAGGAGCCACTGGCCAGAGCCACAGCCAGTCAGCCACTAGCTGGACATGCCCTGTGCCAAGAAACTTATTGCTATTACAAGCTGAAAACACAGGGGAGAAAACACAGGCATGTAACATAGATTTCAAATCACCATAGTTTCAGTCTGTAAGTAAAAGACCTTTGCAGAGAACTAATTAATGCCCGTCTGTTAAGTACTTGGTTATTTCAGTCATTCGCTCACTGTGTCAGTGTAGACACCTCTACACCACCAGTCCAGGACAGACCTGCAACGCATTTGCTGCTCTCCTCTCTCTCTGCATAGGGACAACATCTACACGTCTTTAGTGTTACAGGGTGACTTTATGAAATCCTATGCAGTTAGAATATACACCATGATATATTTCTATCTGATTATCCATCCATTACTAAAGACAAAACGCGAAACATGAAAAATTGTCTATATTACTCTGCGTCTTTAGCTGCCTTGCTAAAATGCCCATCTACCCCTTGACCATCCCAGCACATGCACTGCCAGCAGTGGGCTTCATGCTTGGGCACTCAACTTTCCACATCAAGAGGCTAAGGCATCTGTGTAGAAACATCTCTCCTCTCAGACTCATCTACGCACTCATACAACACAACCAGGAATACTCTGCAATATCACAGTCTTTGTGGGAGCTAACAAGAGCTGAACGCAGAGATCCTTCCAATGATAATCCCATGGAGCCGGGGGTTGCCGATGTCGCCCGCGAGGGTGCGCGCGCTCGGTCGCTGCGCCGCGTCACGCCCCAACTCCTAGCACCAAAGGGTTTATTATTAAGATTATCATTGCTGAAGATCAAAGCTAAAGTTTATGCACATGTTCTGTTAGAAACAGATCTTCCGAAATGGAAAGACGCTTCCCTATCAGTGGAGCATTTGTTGTGATGTTTGAAATTCAGTCAATCAGGTACCACGGTTACATATAACTTGCTGGGTTTCGGGACTCTTTTGGTTAAGGGCAAATCTTCCTTGAGAACAGCTGATCCCAGAAATTTACTATTTTAATTGTTAAAATAAAGTGCTTTTCTTGTAATCGCTGTGGTCTCATTGTTCAAATGCAATTCCTTCATATAGAACAGACATAATCTCTTGTGCTGTCAGGCTCTTACATTATGTTTATCCTAAATAGAGCACAAGATGTAGCTTTTTTGTCTGTTCACTTTTAACCCTTTGGCACATGAGGTTGGAATTCTCCACCTCCACCGCCAAACTGTTAAAAGACAGTATTTCATTCAAAAAAATCTGGTTCTAGGCAGCATGTACAATTTCAGAGCCTTGTTAAAATTTCCACATGGGAGAAAAGTGCATTATTCCCTTCAGCTTGTACAGTCCTTCCATATATTACAAAATTAACTGCTATAAGCCTGTTCTAAGATGTAGCAGCATTTGCAAACATGACACATACAAATCTTATCTCTAAAAATAAATACTACCGCAGTATAACCAAAAAAAAAAAAAAAGNCAGTTTAAGTCCTTCTCTCAAACATTTCCCAAACAAATTCCAGCCAGATGTTAATGACAGAGACCTGCTTCAAGTAATGATATGCCTAACAGAAACCTTGCATATGTACATCACCACCTCTACATTTCCTCATTCTAACCAGCACAAACAGATGCAAGAAAATGTTATCACCTAGTCTGTTTAGACTAATTACAATTTTGATTCATCTTCTGGAAGAAGATAAGCTGGACCAACACGGCTTTTGTTGAGCCTCCACTGTGAGGAAAAATAGATGACTACTTGTTCTCAAAGTGTACAATGCTGAAGTCAAGTCATCTACCTTCAAAGAAACTGTTAGTAACTTCTTGACGTTGCTATTATACTGAGACTGTGGGCAGCAGCAACAGCAGGAGAGCGGAGTAGAGAGAATCTCTTATGTCATGCAAAACCAGAACGGGTTTCAGGTAGGTTTGGGAAAGAAACTTGTTCAATTTGGAATGGTCTCTGAAAGTGCCCCTGCTATCATAGTAGTATCTAGTACTGGTGGTGATGTTCAGGAATCATTTTCAGTGATAAACCTAAGATGACAGTGAAGCAGCAGAACAAAAAAGTTATTCTCGTCCACTTGCAGAGTAGGAAAACTGGGGGAAATGCGGCCGCCTCTCATTGTCCATGCAGTCCATACCATCCTCGTCATCTGTGTTAAGGAAAAAGTTCAAAACATCAGTATATTTGCAATAAAATTTTATTATTCACCTGATATGCGGTATATCTTTCAGGGTTCAACACTGAGCTTAAAGGCTCAAGTTAAAGTAAGACTTCAGTTAAGCTTATGTTCCCACAGCAGGATGATACTCACTGAAAGGACAGCATGCCCAAAAGTCACTATTTATTTCAGGCTGGGTTGACTGTTTGGTTCATTTTATTCTATCACCTGAGAACTTCAATCACAACTACCCCTTCTAGGCTCATCCAAACATGCCAGCACACCCAGCCTCTGGCAGCACAGAAGCCTAGTGCCAATTGAGGCAGCCAGTTTCCATCATTTCTTGAGCTGAGCTCAGGAAATTATGGTCTTATGGTAAATATATTTAAATATTCCTCCACTGCAAAGGGAGTTAAAAGGAAAAACAGCTACAAAATGAACAATTCATACAGGTTCTGTGTGTTTCAGTTCTCAGATATTATTTTTAGTAAACTACTTATTTTTACAGTATTTACTGGGATCAGAAAAAATATGGAATAAGCCAAATACATAAATATTTTTATTTACATAACTCCTCCAGTGCCAATGGAAAGCAGGCACCAGATGTTACCTAACTCTGAGAATTTGGATGTACATTCTCACGTGGCTTTTTAACAGTGCTTGTTCTTAAAGACTCCTGCTGAGATTATTATTCTAACAATGTGTTTAA
>VZTZ01050758.1:2103310-2125856 GCA_013400955.1 Drymodes brunneopygia
AAACCACCGAAGTAAAACAAAAAAAAAAAAAAAAGGAAAAAGAAAAAAAAAGAATATTCAGAGTTAAACACCTGGAGAGGAAGCTAATTCACAAACTCAAAATAAAAACAAGTAAGGCAAACACCTGTTTACCTTGGTGCACACATTTTGGTGAAAAGCAATACCATTATGCCTGTCTACATTCTTCAGCCATCAGAGGTGATGCATATCATGAAAGAGAAAAGCATGAAAAAGATGTTATCTGGTGCAAATTATAAGACCCCTTGAACAACTTCAACTGCTGCTTTTATGCCTTCATTTCTTGCATGTATAATGTTCGATTCTCCATGATTGCACGTGAACCTGGAAGTTCTAAGTGGCAGGCTGGGTGAGCCCAGCCCTTCTGCTTCTTCTGTAGTATCCAACAGTAATTAAAAAATAATATATATATATATTTATATATATCAACAGTTTAAGTCCTTCTCTCAAACATTTCCCAAACAAATTCCAGCCAGATGTTAATGACAGAGACCTGCTTCAAGTAATGATATGCCTAACAGAAACCTTGCATATGTACATCACCACCTCTACATTTCCTCATTCTAACCAGCACAAACAGATGCAAGAAAATGTTATCACCTAGTCTGTTTAGACTAATTACAATTTTGATTCATCTTCTGGAAGAAGATAAGCTGGACCAACACGGCTTTTGTTGAGCCTCCACTGTGAGGAAAAATAGATGACTACTTGTTCTCAAAGTGTACAATGCTGAAGTCAAGTCATCTACCTTCAAAGAAACTGTTAGTAACTTCTTGACGTTGCTATTATACTGAGACTGTGGGCAGCAGCAACAGCAGGAGAGCGGAGTAGAGAGAATCTCTTATGTCATGCAAAACCAGAACGGGTTTCAGGTAGGTTTGGGAAAGAAACTTGTTCAATTTGGAATGGTCTCTGAAAGTGCCCCTGCTATCATAGTAGTATCTAGTACTGGTGGTGATGTTCAGGAATCATTTTCAGTGATAAACCTAAGATGACAGTGAAGCAGCAGAACAAAAAAGTTATTCTCGTCCACTTGCAGAGTAGGAAAACTGGGGGAAATGCGGCCGCCTCTCATTGTCCATGCAGTCCATACCATCCTCGTCATCTGTGTTAAGGAAAAAGTTCAAAACATCAGTATATTTGCAATAAAATTTTATTATTCACCTGATATGCGGTATATCTTTCAGGGTTCAACACTGAGCTTAAAGGCTCAAGTTAAAGTAAGACTTCAGTTAAGCTTATGTTCCCACAGCAGGATGATACTCACTGAAAGGACAGCATGCCCAAAAGTCACTATTTATTTCAGGCTGGGTTGACTGTTTGGTTCATTTTATTCTATCACCTGAGAACTTCAATCACAACTACCCCTTCTAGGCTCATCCAAACATGCCAGCACACCCAGCCTCTGGCAGCACAGAAGCCTAGTGCCAATTGAGGCAGCCAGTTTCCATCATTTCTTGAGCTGAGCTCAGGAAATTATGGTCTTATGGTAAATATATTTAAATATTCCTCCACTGCAAAGGGAGTTAAAAGGAAAAACAGCTACAAAATGAACAATTCATACAGGTTCTGTGTGTTTCAGTTCTCAGATATTATTTTTAGTAAACTACTTATTTTTACAGTATTTACTGGGATCAGAAAAAATATGGAATAAGCCAAATACATAAATATTTTTATTTACATAACTCCTCCAGTGCCAATGGAAAGCAGGCACCAGATGTTACCTAACTCTGAGAATTTGGATGTACATTCTCACGTGGCTTTTTAACAGTGCTTGTTCTTAAAGACTCCTGCTGAGATTATTATTCTAACAATGTGTTTAAATGCAGCCTTTCAGAATTCTGTGTCTTTTGTATCTTCATATATTCTACAAATAAAAACTAGAGTTAATCCTGGTCTAATATTGAATCAACAGACCCCAAGTTAATCCAAATTTTGGTGAAATTTGTTCAAGTTACAAAGATGAACAAATTCTTATCAAGATAGACAGGAGAAGAAAGGGTTCTTTCTTCACAGCAGAAAGACTTAAAATCACTTAAATTATGGACTTTGAGCAACATGGTTTAGTAGGTGTCCCTGCCCAAGGCAGGGGGATTGGAACCAGATGAACTTTAAGGTCTCTTCCAATCCAAACCACTCTGTGTTTAAACACTAAAAATGCAAAATCCAGAAAATACTCTAGATCTATATATGAACAGAAAACTGCAGCTAACCTGGGAGTCCTAAAACATCAGAAAATGAGCTTGCTCTATGAAAGGGCAAGCAACCATAACTAAAACTTTACTGTCTACTTTTGTGATCCTCCTTTCTCAGCCTCCAATATAAAGAAACAAAAAAAACCCTCAAATATCCCCATTTAGAAAGAAAATCCTTTAAGATTTTGCTCCTGAGCAAAATTTTAATTATTCTGGCTTGGTAAGTAATTGTAAAGCCCTGGCTAGGCTGACCAGATCATGATTCTTGTGTGTAACGTAACATGACAAAAACACAAACTGTGGCGAAATCACATTCACTCCAATAAAGAAACTGCGCAAGGTCCAGTGCCATGATTACATTCACATTAACACCTTCTTTAAGAGCTCTGTTGAAGCATGGGATTTGACAGGATATTTAATTTCCAAGTAATTGATTTTTTTCAAAGTATTGTCTTCAAAGTATTTCCAAATATGCCCGTCTTACTAAAGCTACACAGCCCACTGAAGCCAGCAGCACTGACCACATGCTTAAAGAAGGGTCCACGTCCCAACTACTTTGCTCAATTGGGACCTTGACTGCCAACCAGTAAACACTTGGAAGCTGGTGTCTTCTTTTATTTGAACACAAACAAACAAACCCCAAATCAACAAACAAATTAAAAAATTCCAAACAAAATCAACACAGAAAAGCCTACACCAAAAACGCCCCCAAAACCCAACCCAGAGTGATCTAATAGTTTAAGCTCTGTAATTATTGCATCTTAAAATTAAAGCTGTCATTGAGAGTTACTCTTACACACTTCCATACAAAGACTTTTATTAGTAACAGTGAGAACAGCTTTTCTATTCAAACAGAAAAAAACCTTACACACTGCTTTAGTATAAACATTATTGTTACATCATGCTTATGCATAATTTCTGACTTACATTTTTCAGGCGGTGTTATTGTAATAGTCTGAGCTGTAAATTCTTCATCAAAATACCTGGTGTCTGTCTCAGATGTCACTTGAGGTTTAAAAGGAGGTACAAGCTGAAAGGCACCAAGAAACAAAACAAAATTACTAAATCTCAAAGCAGCCAAATTACCATCAGGAAAACAAGTAAGTGCTTTTTCCCTATGCCCCATATCGAATAAGTAGGTCTGTGGAGAGGCAGCTGAGTAACTTCCAGTAAGAGATAGAACCCATTAGAGTCAATCCCAAAAACACCAGTTCAGAATCCAGTTAATAGCACAACACAGCTAAATTCCAAGTATCGCTCTCACATGACTTGCAGATAAATTGAGCTGCATAAAGATAATTACCTAGAAACTCTTCAGGCCAATTTAATTACCCACATAGCTGTCAGGCAAAGGCATCTCTAGATACTTCACCACAACTGGGTGGTACAAACAGCTAAGAAGAAAAAGACTACACAGAGAGCATAATAAGCATGGTTTGGGGTTTTTCTTTTCAGTAGGAAGGCCTTCATCTGAACTTCTCATTGAAAGAAATTACGTGATGTGAACATAAATTTTACATTTGAAAAAAGGCCAGTTCAGGCTTAAGGGAGTTGCTGTATCTAAACCTGCCTACTGCTTTCCCAGCACAGTGCAGGATTTCCCAATAGCAAATCACTAGCAGCCACTCACAGCCTGCGGGCAGGACTCCCTTGCCCCTCTTTTGAACCAGCCTCGCTATCCACCTTCTCCAGTAGAAGGGCCGATAGATTTTTTACTGGAAGGCACACTGAGTATGGAATATCACACTGCATGCTGCCAGTCCAAAAACAATACAGCAGTTCCCTCCGTATGGCATTGCAAACTGTGTGTGTGTGGTGAGACAATGTTCTTGTTTGTACCTGGGAGCCTTTGGTGCCATCTCCTCATATGCAATGTAAAACGCACCCTGAGAAGTGTAATTGATTTTCCTTTCAATACAACAGGTTACACCCTGGCTCACTGATATTATCACCTTGCACGTGGTTTTCACTAGTTTCATATTCTCTCTCTCTCCTTAACTCCAGAACACTAACACCAAACAATTAACTTGGTCATTTGCTCCTCAGCAAAGGGGCTAACTCCCTCCCTTCCCCAAGTTCCCTGCACTGGATGCACGTGATCTGTGCATACTAAGAGACTGATTTCATCTGCTCCATATCTTCAGTGCAAGCTGAAACTATTAAGCAAAACCAAATCTATCACTTCGTATACTTAACAGAGTACAATAAATCTGATTAATACTTTTACAAATCTAAGTCCAGCTTTCCCTTACATTGTCCTGAATGGAAAGGATACAACAGCAGAGAGGTATTTTGAAGTAAAAGTTAGGGGCATTGTAGAATAAATGCTTAAGGAGCTAACATATATAATCTCAACACCAGAAGAATCTTCCAAGTATAAATCAAGTTACATCCAAAGTTTATAAACGAAGTATTCTATTTTATAACACAGATTCCTTCACTTTTTGAAAATTATTTTTATGTGCATCCAGGCAATTCTGCACTATTAAAGCTGTACATCTCTCCAGCAATAGAGCCACACAAATCCTAAAAACAGAGTTATTCTAGTGCAACATCCCACATTGCCATTTTATTCTCATTTTTCTATCTGAGAAAAAAACACCCAAAAAGCCCCAAAAAATGCCTGAAAACACCAACCAAAAAACACAGCAAAAAAACCCCAAACCAAACCAAAAAACAAAAACAGAAAGAAAGCCTACACAAGATTAGAGGAAGACAAGTAATGTATTCTAGTCAATGCCAAGTGCCCATCACATCCTTTTAAAAAGACACTCTCACAGATCTCAGCAATAAATTCAGTATGAAAAATATTTGTAAGATAACAGGCTTATTATAACAGCTTTACTACTTCCTTGATTGGAATACTTTTTACTGGTCAGAAACAGAAAATGTCATTTCATAAAAAACTAAAACTTTTCATTTTAAAATAATGAAAATACAAGCTTAGGAAAAAACTTCATTTTTCTCAAGTCAAGGACAAGAAGCAATGTCTTTTCAACGGTGCAGCACACATCTGCAGTAGAACAAACTACTCCAGATGTCAAGAAACCTTTCATGCTACAACTGCTTTGTAAAGAGAAGGAGCAAAGCCTCACTTCACAGTCTATAACAACTGTGAGTCAGGTTGAGGCAGTTACTGAAACACAAAAGGTATGGCAAGGCAAGGTCATTACATGTAGCAGTGGATGGATGTGATGCTGGAGAGGAAAAGGAAAATGCATTAGATGACAAGTTTCTTTCTCAAAAACTTACAAGCTAACTACTGGTTTATCCAGAAATTTATTACTTCTGTTTTTTTTTATCCACTGAGATGAACAAGCCTCACTACAACTTTAAATCATCCCCTTGTTCTCTCCATCTACCTGAAATAGTAATGGTTATGGAAAATACTTTGAAAACATTATTTTAGGAAGAGAAGCACAGTGCTAAGTGACTCTTAAGGAACAAATAATTACAATCATGATTTTAATCAGGTATGAAAAGCATCATTAAAACAAAACTCATTAAGTTGGTGCTCTGGTTCAAAGTTCAGCAGCTAGGCTTATTAGAAAACTCTTTATCAATAATATCCAATAAGTCAGCTGATAAAAATTTCAGTGATGACAGAAGTTCAGCTGTCTGGGGAAGTCAGGTAGAAGACATGAAACTCCAGGTTGTAACTAAAAGGGGGGGACCTGATGTCAATGTATGTCAATTGTGTTTTAGGATTCATCTATCTTACAGCAGTACCTTTCAGATCCTGGACATTAAAGGCATTTGGAAACTTCACTGACTGCAGAAACAAACTCTCTAGTCATGTTGCTCTCCACAACAGCATACGCTGTTTTTATCCAGGCTGTGCCCTTATGTACACCAATCATCCCCTAAAACCTCTGGAAAAGTGGAAGCAGTAGCTGAGATTAAGAAGCACAGATACAGCTGAACAGAGAGAGAGTAGCAGAAAGGTTTCTTAAATATTTCCATACATTTTGCCTCATTCCCTCATGGCATCACCTCCACCTCCCGCACAGCTGCGTGGACAGACAGAAGTGGGGATTGCTCCTTTCCACCTGTTCTACCTCACCTTCACCAAACCAGCTGGGGCTAAAGTCTTGTGGACATCCCACTCCAGACTCCTGAGCTGACACCAAAGGCACACCTTCCCTTCCCCAAGTAAACTCTTGGCAATCAACTTTCTGGAGGGGTGTCTCCTTTGTCCACTGGTTGTCAGACTTCATTTAAAAACAGAAAGCAGAATGTCCACAAATTTCAGCTGTAGTGAAACCATTAGAAAGACAAATAAGGTGCAAATGTTGCAGAGCTAAACTCTTAAACTGACGTTCCAGAAGCTTCCCCATACATCCCAAGGAAGACTGAAGTTTAATGATACAGATTAAAACACCCAACATCAACAACTGCTCTGATGATCACAACATTGAAGATGCCACTCTACAGCCAGCAACATTTCACATTTGGTGCACAAGGAAACAGTATCCACATGCTATTGCCACAGCTATTGCTCACTTCTGGCATGAGAAATCAGAAGTCCAAGAGGGATGTGAGCACCAGAAGGCACATCCAGCAACCTGCATCCAACAGGAGTAAGATAAGCTGTTGCTAAGCACAGGCCTTGTCAGTCTGCAAGAGAATTGCACTGCTTGGTCCTGGTTGCCAAACTTTAGAATGGGATAATTTTCTTCCTATAGTGGCCTCAGTTCAGAAAAATGCTCCAACCAGACACGGAACTACATTTCCTGACAATCTACTCTATGGAGCAGAAATACAGATTTTCTGGGTTATGCATTACACACACACATATGCATAGATATGCATGTGTCTGTAAAAATAAAGAAATAAAAGTCTAAACTCAGTGTGAGTTAAGTGACTTTAGGCGTTTGTGTTCAAGACAAAAATCCAATTTCATATCCATCTGTCAAGCTGAATCTGCCCTGGCCATTTCAAAGGCTTGATGTTAGAAATGACAGCAGAAGCAATACCAAAATCTTAGTGTCTTCATTATCTCCAGTGAATGGCATTTCCACTTGGCAGCCATTGAGAGCAGTGTGTGAGAAACACCATGGTTTTTCCACAGTTCAAGTCCTGGAAAATTTGACACCCCTCTCCTAGAGGAAGAAAAGGGGCAGGCACAGTATTTGACTGTTGTAGGTACACTGAGATGTACAGGCTTGATTCTACACCTTGAACTTTCTCACACTTAGTGAACAACTACATAAATACTTCAGTGTGAGAGAAAATATCTATACTACTTGCTAAAAGATAATTTACCAGGAATCACTTGTCTTGGTGCTGGTATAGGAAGTGGCTGAAGCTACCTCAAAGTAACTGCGATGTACTCCATCTGCCAAATGAAAAGTATGATGCTTAAGAACATCAATCTGATCTTCCTTCTCCTTTTAATTTAAAGGGAATTTTGACAGAATCATAGAATATGCTGAGTTGGAAGGGACCCACAGAAATCATTGTGTACAGCCCTGCACAGGACATCCCAAGGATCACACCCAGTGACTGAGAGCATTGCCCAAACACTTCTTGAGCTCCGTCAGGCTGGTGCTGTGACCACTTCCCTGGGGAGCCTGTTCAGTGCCCAAACACCCTCTGGGTGAAGAACTTATCTCTAATATCCAACCCAAACCTCTCCTGACACAACTTCAGGCCTTTCCACTACCATAAGCATCCTATTGACCAACAGACTGCAGCTGAAATGTGCTGAATAGACAGGAGGAATACCTGTTCACGCCCTTTAAACTAGAGTTTCCATCTGGGCGAAAAAGGGTGATTTGAGCTGAGCTTCAAGCCAGTCAAAAAGCATTCCTGTAGTGACTGGTTCCTCCCCACACCTAGCACCAAAGCGGGCAGCTTGCTGCTCAGCCAGCAGCCACGGCACAGCTGGGAATTGGGAATACCCCACGGACCCTGCATGTGGTGTTTTGCAGGGCAAGGAGAAGGAGCTGCCATTTCAGTGGTAGAAGGACATACAACACAAGTCCACAAGCAAAGAGGCTTCAGAAGGGAGGTTTACCCACTGATAAACTTTTCCAAGTGATATAACACTGTTACCGTGGACAGAGAGAAACCACAAAACCCCAGGACCACAGCAATATAAGTTTCAAAACCAGACATCCTTATGTACACTTTCCTCCCTGTAAATTCAAGCAGCTGGGGGAAGGGTGGCAATCAACCCCTAGGTCTGCCCATATAGTTCAAGGTATCAGTGGAAACACAATGGAAGTATCAGACTGGTTAGATGTTGTCTGATCTTTTTACAACTTCATATGGCAACAATACAAAAGAAACCAATGAGGGTAATTTCTGCAGGTTTTGGGGCAGTGCAGATAATTGTACGAAAATAGTATGATTCAAATAGCAACAACCTAAAACCAAATGGTGGTACTTTCCTATTTCCCTCCCACCCTTTCCCTTCAAAATATGATACACAGAAGTACTTAAATGTGCATTTAAGATCATAGTTACACTGCAGATTTTGCCAGGCCTGAACCCGGGACTTGGATCATGGGATTTCATCATTTGCTGGGATTGTGTCTTGAGTAAACCAAGGTAGCCACACTGAAGGGTAAGGCAAAGCTTCGTGGAGCTGTCAGACTTCTTACAGCAGTCACTGCCTTCACATTGGGATAGTGCCTTCAAAATCACCTCCTGCAGCAAAGCCAGGCCTCCTGCTTCTACCATTGCTGCCACTTGTCCCTGCTCCCCTCCCAGAACTAACAAATCCATTTGCTGGTACTTCCTAATTTTCTTCAGGAACAATCAGAGGTATTAGCACAAATCAGAATGCCTATATCAGCCCAAACTTCCATATGGTTTCTCTCATCTTTCATCCAGATTATATGCAGGAGGAAAAACAGGCCTGGACCTAAAAGGTCTGGACCTCCTTTGCCATAAGGCTACCCAGTGCTTCAAGCCTGAAGATATACCCAAATTTCAAACTTTTAAGTAATGCCCATGTATGTATTTGTTCAGCGATGGACCCTAAACAGAACATCTGACAACTTTAGTGTATTTCTGCTGCCCAAATAAAAATATGCCAAAGTAATTATTATATGAGAAACAGATACATTTCAAAAAGCTTCCTGATTCGACCTAAAAATAAAACAAATATTTTATTTAGTACATTGGCTTTTGAAGTCTTCAGAGTTTGCCAAACTATTCAATTTCTCATACTCAGGCAGAGAGATAAAAATTCATCAGGGCTGAGATGATCACAGGAAGAACCTGGCACAGGCTGCCCTCTTTCATACGCCCTCATGGTTTTTCTGCCAAAAATAAATCCATCAGATCACAAATGCTAACTACTATACATTTTTCATTTAAAGGCAACGACCTTCTCTGCTCCAGTGTGCCATACAATATTTTTTTATCATTATGTAGTATGAAATTAGGTTAACTAGTCAGCAGTATCAGAAACCTAATAATTCCATTTGACCATTTGGATCTGTTTGACCTGACAGAGTTGTGGTCTGTCACATGAAATACATGAAATAATTTACAGATATATAATTCTGTTTCTAATCATATCAGTAAAGTGATAATCTACTAAAATGATAAAATTAGAGGCACAGGAGCACAGTGTGCATGTACAAAACTATCACCCAGCAGCTACTCAGAATAACACGATTTTTTGGTTTCCATTACTCTTAAAGTGAACTTCAGTTCTTTCATTTCTAACAGAAACACACTCCTGAAATGCAGCCAGAAAATTACAGTGCCATGGTGCACAAAACTCAGGCAAAATTACTTTGAAATGTTTTTACTATGCAAATAATCATATCCACTATCAATTTCATCAAGTGACCCTACTGCGGAAGACTCTACATCCAACAATAAACAGCAACAGAAGCAAGCTCTGAGTTATTTTAGAGTACCAAAATACCTCAAAAATATTCATATAAGCATTCTAATGAACATACTTGATAAAAGTTCATTAACCTTATTATTATGTTTGAGGAGTCTATTTCAGAGCACAGCTCTGAAGCCTGCAGAGTGTAAGACTGTGCGTGCAGAAGGAACGACTGGATATTTTAACCAGGCAGACAAATGGCTTTGTAAGGAACAAAAAGGAACAAAACTATTTTTAATTAAATAGAAAAGCACACTGTCAGAAGTCCACAAAAGCAATTCCTATGATCCTTGAAGTTAACTGCTCAACTGAGGAAATTCAGTTGATGTTTTACTGGCAAATTCAGTTTCTCAAAGCAACAGCGTCCAGAGTAAACAAAGAATGACTGGAGTTTCTCTGGTCATAATACTCCAATAAGCCATATCCACTTCCAGGAGCATAAAAGCAAAGTGCTGGCATTTATATAGTTTTATACTTTATATAATTATATAATCTATTTTTTAAAAAAATCTGAAAAATGCCTTATTTTAGTTTATTAGCTCAGGAAAAGATCTTGACTGAAACAAATTTGCCATGTGCATTTGGAAAGAATCAAAGCACCAGCAATTAAGAGTATCTATATATTCTTAACTAAATAAGATGCTGAACACGGTGTAGAATTGAAAGTTCTATTTCTAATGTAAGATAATTAAGAAATGTTTTTCAAGAGAGCAAGAATAATGTAACAGCTTTTTTTTCCTCACCCACTCCTAGAACACTGCAATCCTATTGATTTTAGTGGGGGTTTTTTTACTCTCAAAAGGTCCTCAACTTGTATTTTTAGGTTTTATCTTCACAGTGCTTCTCTACAATGTCATTACATAACCAACCAGTGGTTAAGCTCATAAAGTAACCTGATTAATATACTTGCTCTGATTATTTATTGTAGGGTTTCTTGAAACCTTGTGATACTGCCAGGGAAAAATCACACTTATATCAAGTAATTTCAGAGTACCATATTTTGTATCATCATATACAGGCTTTTATTTCAATTCCGGTATTTGTCAGAGAAGTTACCACACCAACAACCACACATTTTTAAAATTCCAGTTCAACAACAACTGAAAAAACAGTTTGTATCATTGACATTGTAGCATAAACATATTCTGCTCAGTCGTATGTCTTCCATTTTCCTTTTATTTTAACAAAGCAAAAGAAAATGAGAAAAAACTATATTTTAAAATTACGCAGCTCAACTGGCAGATTAACAATGTAAAACAGTTGGGAAAAAAGAAAAGTCTTTATCAAAATAGAAAGGGTTTATAGCAACAGGCAAATTCTTACAGAAATACTGAGATAAAATCAGTTTCTGTATATAAAACAACTTAAGTTGAATTGAGTTTCACTCCCAAGTAAGATAAATTCATTTTCTAAAATCATTCCCAAAGTGTTGATCATTAAAGGAACAGGACTGGGTTTGGAGAAAACTGTTCCAGTTGAATTCCCAGCACTTGCTTTCTCCACAAGCTGTTTTGGCTGGTGTTTTAACGCTATTTTAATTTTCTTAGATATCTCTTTAAGTTTGAAAAAGGTTTCTACTTATACACAAACAATCACAAAGTAGATCTTTGCTATGAGTTCCTTACTATCACTTAATTTTCCTTTTTCATAAAACAGCTTTTTAAAAGGCAGAAATAAAATGACAATTCAGGATAAACTTTATTACATTTTTCACATTATCTTGAGTCATACATCTACTTTTCTCTTGAAAGCCCAGGAAGAAAAAAGAAAAGGAAAAAATTTGGACATTTACATAATAAAAGGTGTAGGTTGGTTTGCAAAATTTATGTCTGATGAACTGACAAATTATTACTGAAAACACAAAGATTAGGTAAGTACACCTTGTTCAGAATAATTATTTTATTGTATTAACACAAAAAAGATGCAAAGAAAATTACTAACTCCAGAGAGCAAGTCTATGACTGCCAGTTGAAACCACCTTGCAGAAGCCAGATTATTCAATGCCATATAAAGACATACCTTTTTATCATAAACATCTTGCCAGTTTACTCCAGCAAAGAAACTGTGACGCATTATTTCTTTTGCATCATCTGGGCCTCCACCAAGTCTAAAGAGAGCAAGGGAAAAAAAACACATATTAAACTTTTATAGGGAGATCAAGTTATTGTTATGGTTGGAAAAGTGACCATTTCTTTTTGACTGTCTGCGAACAATTCTCACCCAATTAATAAGTAATTTGCACTTGTTTAATATTAATTCTGGTGATCTCAAGAGAAGACATGATAGTGGAAGTATCCATGCCATGACTTTTTGATTATTCCAACTACAGTGTTCATTACTGTCCATGATGAGCATTTTTAGTAATTCATTAATTTTAATAACATACTTAAGTTTAGTTTGCTTGAAAGACCAACTAATGTCCTGGCACTGTTAAAAACCCAAACCAACCCAATAATGCTGATATAAAATTTTGACAAGGATGTGCCAGGCATTGAATCAATAATGACTTGTGCATCATTTTTATACAGTGTTCACTGCTGTTGCATCTGGGTGCTGTAACAATTAACCAATTACCATAAAATAGTCTCAATCTGAGTCAATTAGTATAAATTAATAAATTGTAGGCCTGCTGAGAAGGTTATTTAAAGGCCACTGTAAATAACCACACTACTCACTGCAGCCCATAGTTTGCCAAAGCCAGACTCTGTCTGGTAAATCATCTTAGGAAATGGATTTCACCTACTTTGGCTGAACTTGCCCAAGGTGGTTTGAGCTCACAGAACTGGTTGCTGCTGCCAAAAGAGGAGTGCCCTGCCCATACCTCTCCTCTCTCACTTGCATCTATAGCATCATTCCCACTTGATGACCATGAGCAGTCAGCTCCCTAACCTGGAGAAAAACTAACCCTGACATGAGAACAGAAGAGAGAACTGGCCATTTTTTGTTGCATTAGCAAGTCCACTTTGACTTGACAAGTTGAGTGAGCTCCCTTGAACTGCTGTTGTTGGTTGAGAAAACCCCACATCCAGTGATGGCTGCTCAGCTCCCATCTAACTTTTCCCTGAGACTTGGGATCCTACTGCCCTAACAGAAGGAAGCTGCAGCAGAAAAAAAAGCTACTCTTAACTAAATAAGCAGACCATACTCGTTAAATATTAACAACATGAGTGACAAAAACAGTTTGTGTTTCATTAAAAGGAACTGCTTTTAATGGCAAGCATTTAAGTAAGATAAATTCCTCTCAAAAGCATTTATTGTACGGAGGAATAATTTCCACAACCAAGGAAAAAAGTCTGTTTTGGTATTACCCTGCTGCCAAATTTCAAAAATATTCTGGACTACTACATCAGTCTTGCAATAACTGAGTGTAAAGTTATTCTAATTTTCAGGCTGTATTCCTCCTTGTTTCTCAACTACTCATTGTAAAATTCTCTACATCTTGGCAAAACATGGCAGTTAGCCTTCAGTCTCCAGACTTCTCTCAATATCTTCTAGCTGCTCACAAAAAAGCTGAGTTGTGTTAATCTCTGTGTTCTTCCCCTATTTAGCATTAGCTAGCACAAGAACTTGAATATAAATAAGCTTCTAAATATAAGTCTGTAATAAACACTACTGTCTGCAAAGATTAATTACAAGGAAGCATCTTTCCAATTCTAAAGGTTAATATATTTGATGGGTCAGATTGTTTGGAGGTCAAAAAGCATTAGGAGTTGCTACAGAAACATAGTTTTACTCTACTCTGCCTGTATTTGGCTCACTGCTCACAGTTTAATTTTCCTGCACACAGGAAGTTCAGCTGGAGCAGATAAGCTGACCACTTGTGCTGTCCTGCCTGCTGCACTTGGTTGAATCCAGGCAAAACCCCTGGAGAAACACAACAACAACCAGTC
This sequence comes from Drymodes brunneopygia, assembly GCA_013400955.1. Lineage (NCBI taxonomy): Eukaryota > Metazoa > Chordata > Aves > Passeriformes > Petroicidae > Drymodes > Drymodes brunneopygia. Next base: position 2,117,269 of record VZTZ01050758.1, read on the forward strand.
CTGCCCCGACTGCCTGCAGGCAATGCCAAAACTTCTTGAGAACAACCAGCAGCTGAAGGAGGACCAGAGAAGAGAGGCAGACAATGTCTGCAGACCTAAAATGTGCTAAGAGACTCACAAGAATGACAAAGATATCGGGGGAAAAAGATACCTACAGATGAATCCCACTGATTTACAAAGTCAGAGATTTTAGAGGCACAGAGGACTGGACACTGCTGGTCCAGTACTGGAGCCACTGGAAAATGGCTCTCCTGGGCAACAATCTCAGAGAGAAAAGCCTACCACAAAAGGGCACAGTGCTTTCAAACCACTCTCTTTGAATTTCACTCCAGTTGTATTCTTTAACAAATTACTGGTTTATTGGTCTAATGTGATTTATTTATGTGCCCTAATAAACGTAGCTGTGGCTGTCTATGAATCTCTCCTGCCATGATCACTAAGAACAAGTGCTACAGTCACCATGAGACACTGCAGTCAATTCAGGGGTAAGTTACAATTGGGAAAAACAATTGAGATCTTTCCCTTTGTTCCATTCTCAACCTGAAGAGATCCCTGTGTTTGCTGTGAATGATTTAAAATGTTTGTCTTCCACAAGCTTTTCCTCCTTTCACTGGTTAAATTCATTTTGTAAATTGTTGCTGGACTGAAAAAATGGAAATCTAAGACTGTATGGCTGTGTATGACCCTTTCCTGTGATTGACAGCTCCTTCAGCCAGGAAGACCAGGCACCATAGACCTGTTTTTACACCACCCAGCACAATCAGAGTATTTATTATTCCTGTACAATCAATTAATTTCACTTACCGCTTATTTGGATCCTTTATCAGTAGGCCTGATAGTAATGATTTTGCATCTGCAGACAGGGTTCGAGGGAATTTTATGTCCTCCATTAGTATCAGTTCAAATAGTTTCTCATGATCTTGGTTGTAAAAGGGTAATCTTCCACACATCATCTCATACATGACAACTCCTAATCCCCACCAGTCCACTGCACGACCATAGTCATTATCTTCTAACACCTGAGACAGAAACCAAAAGCATCTGTGAGACACAAACTATTTCATACAGCATCATTTCAGTCTGTTTGATGCATCTCTGTATGAATGTGTTTCTGAGACTTTATTTTCCCAGTATGCTACAAGGACTCCCAGAACCTGACTCAAAACTGCAGCACTGACTGGTGTGTGTGACTCACACACCTGAGCTCGCCGAAATTCCAGGCTTACCAGGCACTGCACTGCTAAAAGCAAAATTAAAAAGTGACAATGATCTGCTTCAAACAATTATGACTTCTCTTCACCCTTTCCTATGTCCTCTACCAGGCCACTTACATCATCCACAGCTTTAGGAAGAGACAGACTATCTACAGGTACTAATGGTCACTAATGCCTCCATTAGAAGTGGTGAAGCATCTCTTTGCTCAGTCACTTCCCTCTCTTTTAGCCCACCTGTCTGAAGTCTTCAATTTAGAACTACCTTAATCTTATTAAGACAAGTTTATTTTATTTATGATCTTTGTTTACATCCAAAGTCCTCAATGCCTTTCTTCTGCCAGTTTCATTCCATTCCATTAAATAGTCCTAACAGCTGAACTGTGCCAATGCAAAAAGATATGGCAGTGTTTGTACAACACTATGTTTACTATGAAACTATGCTTATAGGGTATTATATAAACACAGAAACTGGCAAAGTTTATACAATTTGTAAACATAATGTCAGCAGTGTTGTGTACCTAAAAACAACTTATTCCACAGCCCTTCTCCCAGCAGCCCCAGAGAACTGGAATTGGAAATTTAAGCAGTGCGTCTTGACCTTAATACACCTTCACATTAAACTGCAGACATGAAGACAATATAACAGCAGCAATCACCCATAAAAATCATAAGCAATAAGGAAATTGAAGGTTACTGAATATATAATTCCAATTTCTGTGGATTTGTAGTAGATCATGCCCCTTCATACAGAAAAGATGAACTAGAAGTCAATAAATGTTAAAACAGGAGACACTACAATTGTGTGTGTCAAACAGCCAATACTTGATGCAGAAAGAGCTATCAAAAAAACCTTAAAACAAGAAATTAGACTTAAATAATAAACAGAAAAACCAAAGAAACGCAACAGAGTAGAACTAATAAGAGTAGAGAATGTAAATAATTCTTTATAGAGAATTGTTACTGTATCCCAGAAGGCAGATTCTGAAAGGCAGCACCCTATGACTGATTTTTAAAAAAAGAACAAACCAACAACAAACCAATCCCCAGAAAACAAAATACTTTTCAGAACACACAGACACATGGAATCACCATCACAAAGAGCTCCTCCAGATTCAAACTGTAAGCAGACACACAGGAGCAGTCATTTAGATACTTGGCAGTGACAGTAAAACTTTCCGTCTTTAATGAATAAGGCAACGTCTATAGGACCAGAAATAACTTTATCTATAAGTAGATTATCGTGCAATTGTCTAAAATGGGTAATAATTTCCCCTGAAGCAGGGGCAGAGGCCCTAAGGGGACACTAAGTGACCACAGACACCAGCACGACCCCACAGCCAGCTCTAACGAGGGCTGCTCATTTATCTGAGCTCATTTATCTACCCCTCCTCTTGCTCCCCCAGCAAACCCAAGCCTGCTCTGAAGTATCTGGGACATTCTATTAGCAGAAGCAACATGCAGTCTGATCCAGCATGGCAATTTTGGAAATCCCACAGTAATTAATGCATTCATGCTCCTACTTTTCACTGTCCTTAAGGATTAGTAGCTGAAACATGACAAAAAGAAGTATATTAAAAATTCCTCTTGTGAATATAAGATTAAAAAATCATAAATATTAACACATTAACGCATATGATTTATAACTGTGCCAAAACAAACAGACTCATTACATCATTCATATTTCCAAATAGAGGGTGAAATTTTGGAAAGTGTAAAATACAACAAATTATCTGAATAAGTACATATGACAAAACTAACTAAAATAACTCCTGCATTTTAAAATTAATTAAATGTTTTATGAATTGGAGCATATTGCAAGCTATTTGTTGAAAAACTGTATATGAAATCTGTGATGCTTGTCTTTAAATCACCACTTCTTCTGCCACAGAATAAAAGCATTATATATTTTTCTGCTATAGCTATTACCACTGTTACTGTTTCTCTCATCTGTACATATAGTCTTTTCTTTTGAAGCTAGCAAAACACATAAAATTGTGAGACAGTGGTAGATTCTTTTTACAAGTAAGCTGAGGTGTGGTTTGCATGTGTGGTTTATAAAAGAAGGCAACAGGATAATAAAACACATCATTCTCTGAACAAGGCAAATCACATGGCCAATAGCTAAAGCAAATTGTATTTGCAGCTTTACGTAATTTATGCAGGACTTTACCTAATAAAAGTGTGAACAACCTTTTGCTGCATTCCCACAACAGCAACAAAACAGTGGTACAAAGAAAGAGCCAAATGTGATTTTTAACCTCTTTTTACATAAAATCATAAAAAAGCATAAAAGCTGGATTAACTGCCTCCCAAACCCACATATCACCAGCCGGGTTCTCATCCCCAGCTGGCAAAACTGGCAACTCTTTATTTTTGTTTAAATACCTGGTTTACAGCCAGCCAGACAAGCAAGAGCATCAAAATGGTTTCATTTAGGCAAAAGGAAAACAGCCTGAAAATAGTGTAAATAAAGCAAAATAGATCTCAACTTATTTTAACATAAATATAATAAAATTGTGCATAATGAGTTCACAGTGATGATACACTATTATTTCCTTTAAGCAATTTCTAATCTTCATGGTGTTTAGAAACTCCAGGATTTGTAGACTGTGTCAGATGAATGGAAGTGAAGTGTTGGAGTCCAGCAGCTCCTACAACCAAATCTATGCAGTTAGGGCAGGCATAAGAACATGTCTGTACACACTGCCCTAGCATTACAGAATTCTTTCCAAACAGGCCTTGGATTGAGTGATTTGGTTTTAATTACACTGAACATAGGTCAAGAAAGCTTCAACTCAGTGCTAAAATGAACATGACATGCAGCTGCAGGCTGTGTACCTATAAATAATTCAATCTTTTGCCCACCATGAAGTGGATACCTGCTTTTAGAAAAGTCTCCTTTGGTTGTGAGGAGTGATATTGCTGCCACTCCAGTACCTGTGGGATATCCTTGTATATGTGGGGTACCAGTCTAAGCACCCAGCCAGACACAGACACTGTGGAAAGTTTGATCTCTTGGACTCTATACGCTGCCCTTAAGAGCTGCCTCCATCAGCCAATACTTTGTCCCTTGCTGTAAGGACACACAAATCCATCTTTAAGCAAACACCCTGCACTAACAACCCAACCCCTTAATGGTCACAGCAGGACAGGCAGCAGGCCCACCAAACAAGGTTAACCACTCTGGTACCTGCTGTAAAGCAATGCACTGATATTCTCTGGAGTACAACACAAGGATCACACAGAACTCATGAGCTCAGAAAGAGCACCTACACTGACTACATACTCAAATCAGCGTGTTTCCACACAGTAAAGATGGACTTGCTTTCTTCCACAAAATTTCTTTAAATAGTCAGATCATTCAGATTTATGATTTCCCATCCTTCGTCCTCTTCACATACATGGTGTGCCAAAATCCAAGCCACCCTGCCAAGATCTAGGTGAGGTTTTAGGAGACAAGAGCTCCAGCACAATGTGACAGTCAGTATGTGGATAATATTTATAGTCACCCACCCCTGACACAAGCAGTGTACCCAAGTGACTTCCCATCACTGAGCAATGCAGAAGGTGGACTGACTGCAGTTGAGTTTGGATGATACCACAAATCATGGGAAATAAAACTCAAAAAATTGCCATCATTTTTACAACTTGGGGAAATCTTACTCCATTTGTTTTCAGAACTCTAGTTCAACAACTGGTTCTTTCAGTGGCAGTGCCAGCCTAATTCAGGCTCTTGTTTCTGTTCTCTCACCACAGCTTCCCTTACCTTGTCAAAACTATGCAACACATCACATCAGACAGTAGGAAAAAAAAAAGGGGAAAAAGTTTCACCCTGGATTATTTCTTACCTGAATCAAGTTTTCTGACCTAAACCACTGAATTCCCACATGAACAGTTGCAGTAGCACAAGTGAGAGCATGGGCAGCATCAGGTGTGGCATTGCTGCAGAAAGAAATGCTTGCCAATCCCTGCCCTGAAGTTACACTGACACAGAAGTTACACTGACTCTGCCAGCTCTTCCTGCACACACAGACAGCTGTAACAGCTGTGCTCACTTAGGGTGAACATTAAGGCCCTGCTTCTCTTCCCAACCTGCATTTCTCTAAAGCACTCCAGAAGTATTACAGGGTTCCATCGTGGACATAAACTCATTGCTGCACTGAAACCACTGCAGTTTTTACAGGCACTGTAGCTCCTCCAACTCACACCTACGCCTGCAGTACAAGGACACAGCTTGGGTTTGTACGGGTGCTTTTAAAAACAGCTGCAGAGGTGCCACTGAAGTTTGTATTTTCCCTTCTTATATAAATATGCAAAAGGTTAAGTAACACAAACACTTTCTAACAAGCAAGAAACATTAGCAGGCATCTGGTGCCAGGCATTTGAAGGTACTTTAGTGCTTTTATGGATGTTTCAGAGGCACCGGACAACATTACAGTTTCAGCTAAGGGACAGCTAAATACTTACCTTAAAATTTTCATTTGTATTTTGGTCAAAAGGCCACAACACAAATTTAATTTTTTTAAATTTACTGCGAAAGCAGTAAACAAGGGAAAACAAAGTATTCTCCAGTGATTCCACTGTCTCTGCACATCTTGGGGTTTCTGGAGAGTATTACTGGCAGCGACCAGGCATACAATGGGCTTTGTATATACAGAGCAGACTGTAAAGGCCTACATACAAAATAAAAAATTCAGTTCACAGAACAACCTTTACCTTTGTGATGATTAAGGCAACACAAACACACTGCAGGACTGCTAAGATCATGGTAATTCAACTGTGGTTTTCCCTCACACATAGTATTTCATTTTATTGGCAAGTAATTACAGATCATTGAAGAAAAACACTCTTGTATTTACATTTATTGACAAAAAAAGCGCTATCTTATCTATCTTATCTATTCCCCAGTGAAGAAGCCCACTATCTTGGAGTTGAAAAAAAGATCGTTATTACCACTGGAAGTTTTCTCTTCCCCAGAAAATAAAATCCACAGAAACAACTTCTTCCTTTATTTCACTGGTGGCTGTAGATTTTAATCTTTAGGTTTATTAGTCAATATATCTCCAGGTCCTTTGCTTTATGCATGTCACTCCTGTAAGAGACTAACATACAGTCCACAGAATTTGATGTCCATTTAATTTTATGGTGAAAACCAGTGAAAAGATACCTTTTGTTATCTTTATTGCTTCAGTAGCTAAGAGATGGAAAGTTTTTTGGAGGCTTGAGACACATCTGCAACTCCTATTTACAAGGGCTTGGGGCAGAGATGTAGGAAGCAGACAACTGAATGCCAAAGAGAAATTGATACCTACATATGCAACACTTTTACAAGTTTCTGTGAAAATACATTTTTTTAGGAGATGAACCAGCAGTGTAACAGGTGAAGTCTGTGACCATCTTAAGTCAATCATGTAATTCCACTTGCCCTAGGTGAAAACGAGGATTCTTCTATACTTTACTAATCACAGAACACTGAACAAGGCGTGACTACCTCAGACAAACTGAGCTCAATGTAGAAAATCCCTTAATCCTGTCTTTATTGCATTTTCTTGAAATACAACGTCCCTGATGAGCAACCTCTGGAAGACTTTGGGTTGCACAGAAGAAATTCACACCATCAAGAGCTGTATTTCCCACACACCACTAAATGGTAGTTAGTTGCTGTAACTTCTGGACTCTGCAAACACAGACAAATTTAGGAGTAACCTTGAGGGTGAAACGCTTTGTAAAATTCATTGTCAATCCTATACAAAGGGTTGTCAGCATTGCATTTTATCTCTAGAAGAACAGTATCAAAATACTGGACTCATACTTTGTGCTAGATAATCAAAGCAACTTACTGGAAAAGCCATTACATTTTTGACCTGCTAATGTTTCTCCTAAGCCATTAGATATAGACCCTCAGATAGGGCATTAGAAGTAGCTTGTTGCTCAATCAATAATTTTGACAGAACAGATGGGAAAATATTAAACATCTAAACAAACTGTCTGCACACCTATGTTGTGAAAGAAAACTGAGAACTTGGATACACCAATGTACCATTAATTTAAGGGGGGAAAAACTGTTTTCAATTAACCTTACAGTTCAGGTGGAGTGTATGTTCCTTAAACATTCCTGGTAACCCTTCACACATTTTTATTGCTATAGTTGTTGGTCTGTTAACAAATATTCACCCACGTATTCTTCAATAGAAGTTAAAAAGTGTATTTGCTAGAACTTTCTATCAATTGTGGTGACAACTACAACAATGAGAAAGTTTCTAATCTAACACTAATGAACAAAGGTGATACACACTTCTTTATAGACACACTCTTTTACCCAGATATATGAAAATCCATCCTGCAGAAGGGTATGTTTACCAAGAATTACACAATTCAGTTACTGTAACTGTGTCATGGTATGAAAAGTGAAGTGTTGCTGTGTCAATAGCAAAAACCCCCACTTAAATAGATGCTTACTGGATTTATTATACACAGCTGAAAAGACCAAATGTCAAGGTTATAGACACCCTGGGAAATAGACAGTTGAGATTTTCCACTGCTCTAATTTTTGCAGGTAGTTTTTCTCCATTTTGTATCTGGTTTGTACTTTTTTCTTACTTCTGACCCTAATGTAAACTATCTTCCTATTACATTTTTGTATTTGAGATTTCGCCCATCTCACCTAGCTTTTTGATATGTACCCTTAAAAAATACATAGCAAACCACACGTGCTGTATAAGAAACAGTATATTCTGGTATAAATGTGAATTCAACAAAGTTTCCTAAGGTAAAGAGCATGCAATACTAATTAATGCATTTAACCTCCTAGAAGAGATAGACTTCGGTAGAATTCAAAATTTAAAAGAAAACTATAGAAAGGAAAAAAGTATTTAGGTTACCGCATATGAAAAAGAGTATCCTAATACGGGCTGTAAGAAACTGTGGTAGTATAACTTATATCAAAACTTCCCGGCATAAAAAAGGAGGCGGAGTTGGAAATGAGGTATTCCAAAAGCAGTTACTACGGCGTCCGCCTCCAAAAAACTCATAAAAACCCGGTGAGCACCTGGAGAAACTCTCTTTTCGGCTTCCAGTGGACTGACAAGATGTGCCTTTCCTCTCGCCCCTTGCACCGTGCTGGTGCAGAGGGGGGAGGGGGGGGAGAGGAGAAGGAGCCCAGACCCATCGTTCAGTTTCTCATGGCAACATTATGCAGGAGGTAACAGTAACAATGTCGCTCGGCTCCGCTCTGAACGAAGAGAGAGACTTTACTTTTGCTGCTCTCGGCCAAGGAGCCTCGCTGGCTGCACTCCGCCTGGCTCGGGCTGAGTCGGTTTTCTCCGGGCGGCGAGGAAGGGGCCGGGCCGGCCTCGTGGTGCCTGGATGCACCTT
>VZTZ01050758.1:2126493-2249712 GCA_013400955.1 Drymodes brunneopygia
AAAAAAAAGCCAGGAAAATAACCACATCACTTTAAAAAGATCCCTCAAAAGAGATCTTTCATAGAAGGGCAGCAAATAAAAGCAAAATGTCGTTTCAGTCTACAGAAAGATAGCACTTTTCTCTCATAACTCACTCTCTCATAACTCTACCCACTCTACCATTAGAAGAAACACTGCAGACCTGTTCATATCTCATCACTGCACTAGCAGTAGTCTCTAAAACATACACTGCCATAAGATGCAAGATGTGTAAGAGGTAATAAATAATGATAATGCTGTGATATGTCTTTCTAGCTGCTCTTTCTTCCTGAAATTATTTTGAATATTTACTGATATTAAACAGCATTTGTTCAGCTTTTGTTTATGCTTCATTACTCTCAGGAAAACTAAAGGCTTTTGCTGAGGTGGAAATAATGCTTCTACTGATTAAATGAAAGGTAATGTTATTACAAGCAATATTATTGAGACAGTCTTTGTAAGAATTGTCATACTTGCTTTACAAAAAAATATGGTTTATTAGAAAATTGCTCTATGCTTTAAAGTTCTGGTTTGAATACCAAAGTTTATTTATGGGCAGTGTTGAGCTAACCTCTTTTCTAGTATTCTGTTTGTTTTATTATTTTTGCGTATTTGTTACATCTGTTCCCTTGAGAAGTCTGATACTGCATGTGGACAAGTGGTTTTTTGACTGGTGAGATTACCCGGGCAGCATGAAAACACAAATTCTTGTTATCTTATCTTATATCATATTATCTTATATTGGTTATCTGCTTTCAGGAGAAAGTCTAATTTTTGTGCTAATTTATCTATTGCTGCAGCAATTCTTGTCTGTGTAACAAAGCAATCCTTTCCTACCCTCATCTAAATGCTCCCCAAGTTTTGACCTTGGTACCAGTTATTGCCAATGAATGATGTTCTGCTCTAGATACCCTGCCTTGTCTACCTTTCATTATTTTCATCTCAGGGGCCCACTGGCATTACCAAGCTGACAAAAGTGCTCAAATTCAAGTCACTGGCATTTTTGATGACTTAGGAGCCTAAGATGATAGAATGTGGGACACTAAAACATAATAAGTGATAACCAAACAGAAAAAAAGACCAAATTTGAATTTTCATGAGATACGAGCATTTCAACATAAAACAACTTCTTGCATTTTCATTTCCTCACAATGTAAAAAAATAATCTGGTGCTTGGAACTCCGGTGTAAAGAATAAATTCCATATTGTGAATCTCTCATAAATCAGAAAGGAAAATATTTTCAGGCATTTATGTTATTCCTCCTCACCCGCCTCCACTGGTCCTCACCCAGAAACAAAATGTTGCCAAATATACAACAGACAGCTGTTCAAGAGCACAAGCCAACACTAAACCACTCTTCCACAGGTAAAATAAATTCTATTGTGTCTCTGCTAAGAATCAGATTATGCATGAAGCATCTAGGTAAACACAGAGAAAATAAATTTCAACTATCCTTCTGAAGCCAAAAGGAAAATCAGTTAAGCAAAACACAACAGCATAACTACACTGTTCAGGTACTGAGCAAACTAACTGTACTTTCAAGAAAATGAGAACAGCTTATCAGAAGTTGAGGCTTTTTGGTTTTTAAGCAAAGCATTCTGCCCCACCAGGAAACAGTAATGTCTCATACTGTAGGTTAAGATAAACACCTACTCCAATACAAAAAGAAAAAATAATTATGGCATCACTGTTGGTAGAAGACTTGGAAATTAATATTCATCAGTCTAGATACTTTATTATTTTATGGAATAAAATAAATCTCATAATTGAAATTTTTTTAATTTTTTTAATTAAAATTTTTAATACACATAACTCAGTAGATATGAATGTTGAGACATCATTAAATCAATGCAAATGAATAAGGAAATCTTCACCCCTCTTAGTAGGGTAGGTCCTTAGATGGGGTTCACACAAAAGATGATTTTTTTTCACTGATTATACTTTCTCTACTTACTTAGCTTTACATTTGCCTGTATGACAAAGAGCTAATGCTGCCTGTTACAAATTAGCTCTAGTCCTACAGATATCCTCATTACACGTGTAATTTATTTACCATTACAATAAGAGGGTTAAAAGCTTCTTGTGACATCAGAAGAAAAATATTATCATAACCTGCAACACTGCCAGTGTATTACCATAAAGAATGACCTTTTTGACAGCATTCTTTGAGCGTGGAACACAGTTGGTTTGAATTCATCATTTTAAAAGAAACAAAGAATTTAACTACCACTTTTCTAAGTCTCTGGCTGATAAAAATTAATGTTCTATCCGTGGACAAAACAACACTATACAAGATACTTTGCTAAATATATATTGAACACTCACTCCATTTCTTTTTATCAGTAAAGTTTTGGATTGAGTTTTTTTTCTCGGGGGGGGTGGGGAGGGCACTCTATTTTGTTCATTCTAACTTGGCGATCAAAGAATTTTTATTTTTACACTATTACAGAAGTGCATTTTTCTAGGTTTCCAAAACCACCTTATTCAACCTTCCCCATCTGTCACCATCTGCTTCTTTTTAGCATGTACTTTTTGTGTGATCACATAAGCATGTGAAAAATAACTAACATTCAGATGATTGTCTGCTGGTACATTTGAGGACTGGGCATAATAAAAGTGAACTGCCAAAACGTACTTAACACTTCTAATTTTGTTGGGTCTTGCATGTAAGCTACATTTGATTTTCAAACTGTTTTACAGTTGGAAAGTTGATCAGGTACTCTAACTCAACAGTAAAACTGAGACTACATAATTAGCTCAGCACTAGAAAGATTATATTGAAAGGGAGGAACAAAACCCAGAAATATATCCACACGAGTTCACACATCCCTCTTGACTGAGTCTGTCTGCACAATGTTGCCTGAGGCACAGGATAAGATGCTGCAAGCAGCCTACTTCTGGACAGTCACAGCCTGTGTCTTCTCTCCAAGCTACCACAGGACAATGATAAAGGACTCCCGTATTTCAAGGGTGTAAGAAATCTCATAGAAATTGCTTGGAGAAGCAAGGACATGAAGCCGAGGGTAGAAATGCATAGAAATACAATGCAATTCCTTAACTAAGCAGCAGATACTGCTTCTAGCTTTAGGTGAAAAGTAATTGGAAAACTCCATCAGGGCACAAAGGCTCAAGGATGGAGGTATCTGTTTCCAGGACTCTATCATGCTAGGACACAGCCTTTCTGCTTGTAAATGAACTTCTCAATGTAGTTTTCACAGGGAAAAAAGCTGGAGAAACAAACTTACATCCAATCCTCTAAAAATACATTAACCACACTCTATGAGAATCTCATACAGAAAATTCTTCCCAACTTTTTAGAGCAGCACCACTACAGGTCTATCAGGTCTTTAGCAAAACCATATGAACCAGAACACCCATATGTTTGTATCAATGCAGACAATTTGGCAGAGTGTCTCATTATCCTTTCTCTAAAGAAAGGATTAACAGAAGTGAAGAATATAAAAAGAAACACAATATAAACAAGAACTGTCCTTTCCCCTAGATAAACCCTAACAATCAATCTTCCATTTGTACTCACCAGAGGTAACAAAATATGAGTGAGAACTTGTGCTCTAGAGCACGATGGAAAACTGAGCTCAACGTAAACTTTGTTTTCCACTGTCTCTTTTTTTCCCACGTCTTAGAGGTTCACACCAGTCTTAAAGCCTGTTGCAACATCTTAACAGCATCTTGTTGCAACATCTTAACATGTTGCAACATCTTAACAGCAGCCTTCCCTTAATTTATGCCATTTCCACAAATTCCCTTTTCCATCCAGTAGTTCTAGTGGTGGAAAATAATGGCACACAGCTATTATTTATAAAAAAGTTGCACAGAATTTTAAAAAGCACATTACTTTGACGCCTCAATTATCTTCGAATTCATATGAAATTTAGCATAAAAGGAGATTAAAAGGAAATTCCATAAGTCACAACAAAAATTATTCTGTCCTTCAGTTCCTCTATGTTCCTAACCAAACAACTCTTCAGCAAGCTTCTCTTCAGTTTTAAGTCACTCATCAGTTTCTCCTGCCATTTGTGTCTCTCTGCAACATATCTAAGTTTCTACTTAGAAAAGATTAATGAAACAACATAATTATCTTTAGTCCAAACGCTCTTTCCTGCCCAAAATCACATTTTTCTCCCTAAGAAAAACCTTCTAATCTCTAATCTGTGTTTTCTGATCTGTCAATCTACCTCTGACATCATTACATTAATTTCATTCATTTCCTTTCCTTTCTATTAGCTCCCCTTGCTATCCTACTTCAGTTTACTCAAATTCTTTTCTCTACCCCATAAGAAAAGGGAAAAGGGGGGAAGAGAGAAAGAGGGAAAAAGGGGGAAGAGGGGGAAAAGGCTTCAGCTGTACTACCCATGCAACTTCATTTTCTCTGTAGTACAGTGAGCTGAATTTTAGCATCCTCATTTTAACCTTAGCGGATCTTTCTCAACTGGCCTGCCTCAGTTTACCCCCAATGTTGACTGCTTCCATCAAGTCGTTTGTCAACAAGTGCCTTCCTGCTTCTCCCAACACTTTTAAGAGGTCTTATTTAACACTGACATTGCAACTTCTATCTGCATTAAAATCCCTGTTCAGAACAATGCTTTGTCATGATGCCTGCAAAAACTGGAAACATTCATTCCCCTTGTTAGCCTGTCTCAGAGCATTTCAGTAGTTCCCTCTCTGCCTACACACACAGCACTCAGTTTCAACTTGTATCAGACGAGTTATGTGGTAGATCATCATATTCTCACTCCAGAATATTACCAGACTGCCTTTAGCAAATATCCTGATCCAATCCAAGCAGGCGTTAAAAGAATAAAATAAATGTATAGCTGCACAAGTGACAAAATGCTTTTTCTGACTCTACTGTCAGCTTGTTGTAATCTGTATATACCACAGCACTCTAAGAAAATTCATTTCAATTCCTGAAAACATGGGAAAAGTGTGTGTTTTCTTGCCGTAAGCATCCCTGCTTTCCCTTGCTGAAATTCACTAAACTTCACTAAACTTCACTGGCCAGGTTCTAGATTATATCAAAGCCATACCTTCCCAAAAGAGAACAGCTGTAAGTAAGAAATTACATGAAGTGTGAGGAGAGACAGCAGTTGCCCCTTGATAAAAGAGTTCTCTCCTTCACTCCTCTGAGATAAAACTCAGGGAAATAATTAATTACACATGATCTCTATCACTCCCATTTCTAAAAGAAAGATCACTAAAAAAATACTGGCCAAATAAGCATTGTATAATTGATCTTAATATTTCCTTAATCCTCACTGGTCTTATTTTAAACTAAGTTATAGGACATGCACATCTTCTCCTGTCTAGGGGTAAAGGCAATGAATCTGCTCCGGTCTTGCTCATTGTCACATACCTTTGAGTGACTGTAACTGCATGAGCTATATTGCAATAGTTTGCTTTTTAAATGCAACTGATCTTATAGGATTGCATCCATCGAATCTGTACATATGAACAATTTTGTACATATTCATTCACCTAATCTGTATTTTTATGCTAATAAAACACAACTATGTCCTTCCATTTTCCCTGTTACTGGAAAAGACCTACACATCATTGATCATCTACATCTTTTAAGAGTCATTTGAATGACATCATGAATGAAGTCCCTTACAGACTTGTTCAGAGTCAAAACAATTTCTTTCCTGTTATTAAAAAGATTTAAAATCTCAAAAGTAATTTCTGGTATTTAAAGCTTGTCTCTCCCATGACACCAAAACTTAGTAGCATATTTGACTCCTTTACTATAACAAAGACTGTGCACTTAGTCCTAAGGACTTGAACTGAAATACAGAGATCCAGAAACTGTAATCTCATCTAAGAAAACATCCTTTTAAATTATCAGAAACCAAAGAACTTTTATTTCTCTGCCCAAGAAGTTTCATTTCCTAAATGTTCTTTTAAAGAAAGTCTGTACCAGTCTGTAACTTTATTAACAGGTCTCATCCTTGATAGTCAACTGAAAACTCTCAAAATCCAAACTGCTTTTAAAAGACTCACAGGTATATTTACAAGTATTTTCTCCATTTTATTCTTTCTTTCTTAAGCAAGTGATACTGCCTATAAAAGACACTGTCCTCTCCTGCCTTTGCCACTCCAAAACTGCAAAAGAAGCATTTTTTGGAAAAAAAAAAAACAAGCCTACATCTGTGTTACCTAAATGGGATCACAATTCATCTTTTTCTCATTGGATCTACGAATATTTTCTGACACCACAATGATCCCTGGAGTGACAGCTTACTTTGAAGAATAACAACAGAAACGACTTCTAAGAAAAAGTCTCGTCATCCTGGAAAACTACTAAGTGAGAAATCGTAACATATTCTATACCTTTCAAATGAGGAATACCACAGATTCTTACAGCAGAGGGAAGTATTAAGTATTACCACTACTCTTAAACACATACAAAAAAATTAGGCTTGTGTTAGTTCTACTGCAGATGATAAGGGTAATTGCACTATTTATCACACAACCAAATTATTCTCAAAAAACTATGTAATTTCACAAACAAAAAGTTACTTGCTCATTCTTCAGTAAGTGTGACAAATGTACATCTGTACTGTTAACAAATATAAGCCCTGATATTTGGCAGTGGCAACTATTTTCTTCCTAGAGGATGTGTTCATATCCTACTGTCTTTTATGCCTGGCACATAGTGATGCAAGACAAACACAGTCAATGCTATTTTAATTTTCTTCCAACCATAGAAAACTGGTGTTGGATAACAGGGAAGAACTAGGAGAGGAGAGTAGAAAGGGAATGCACCTATGGACCAGTTAGCTAGAAGCTCTCAGAAACGTAAGGTCTGTGAGGAAAATGCAGCAACACATAACTAATTTACTGATCAAGAGTAATTCTGAAATTGCCTTGGGTAATAATTCTGCGTCAATCCACAAAGATATCCTCACCTGAGAGAATGTAATGCAAGGAGGAAACATACCTTAATCTGTCTTAGCCACATCCCCTTTTTACTGTTGGAAGTTATTTGCAACCTAGTTTTTGTAAAAAGATGAAACAGTGAGCAGGACTCTATGCCTCAAACAATGGTGCAAATGGCATTGGGAAAATCAAGTTTGGAACCGAAACCACAATTAATAAAAAAGAAAATACTAAGTCAGTTCTCAGGCTGGGTATAAATTCCCACCAGTGCAATGTTCCCAGGTGATAGGCAGCAGTCTCAGCTGCCCCTGTGTGTTACACTTTTCTAGTGTCCTCTACCACCAGCCAGAAAGTACATGGGAAACTGAACTAAAAAAACTTGCAGAAGGGATGCATCCATCACAGCTGACACACATTAAAAAAAAGGATGCAAGGGTATTATTAAAGGGACAGATGATGAATAGGTTTCTCCATATAACTGGAGAATGAGTATCTTGCTTCTAAGGAAAGGCTGAAAGGTATCTGCCTTTAAACTTACCATGACCAGGCAAAACATAAGTATATGCTGCCATTTGTCTTGGGATAGACAGGCAGGAATTCAGCATGGTAACAGGATTAAAGTCCAGTTGTAACATTAGGTTCTCATGCCCTGAAGTTTGTCACAAGATAGTAAATCTTTGGCACCTGAAAATTATTTCTGTGCCTTGAACTGCAAAGAGAAGTGATTTTTGAGCATTCATTCTCTGAAACATGCACACAAATAGACTGAAGGACCCAGCCTCTTGAGGCTCCCTTCATCAGTCAGCTGCCCTGACAGAAATAGATACAATTGTCTCAGGTGAGCAATTATCCAGCTAAAGGTGTTCAGTCTTCTCATGCCATATCAGTAACCTGTCTAGGTTTCTTGCTCAAAACCCTTTGTCTCTGAGGGAAAAGGACATGAGTTCCCTTCTTACCCAGGTTAATGAAGAATCAATTTCCTTCAAGACAGATTTTTACAGGGTGGATCTCCAAAAATACTCATAATGGGAGGTACAGCAGAGAAGTGAGGCTTCTAGAGAATAGAAAAGCAAACTGGATCAAGTAACTTGTGCTGTCTAAAACCCAGAATGACGCCTTGCCAAGTTTGATGAAAGAGAGCTAACATGTTTTCAAAAGAGTCAAGGAAGATAGTACCGGATGGATGAAGAGAAAGTTAGTGGCTCCTAAAAGTACTGATGTTTCCTTTACTGTTGGAGAAAGAATGTATCAAAAGATCTTGCTATCATCCAAAATGCTTTCATTAACTCTGCCTACCACATTGACTTATCACCACATATTAATAGTTTCAATTTCCTCCGTGATTCAAAACTGAAAGGGACTTTAAATTTAAGACATTTAGAAAGACTCTCAAACCCGCATACCTAAAATCTTGATTTCCAGCCAGCACTGTCCAGAAGGTGATGTGTACCTGTTTCTCTGGCATTCCTTAATTGTAAGATTTAGAATAAAAATTTTGAAAAAGCAATCAAAATTGCTTGTTGAAACATACTTCAGGACTTGTAGCTGCTACTCAGGGTTCAGTAGTGTTGAAAATTAGAGAATAAAGAGCTGTGTCTAATCAGCGCCTCCTCCCTTCAAACTAAGGCACATTGTTCTTCAAAGACAATACACAGAAACAAGACTTTATTGTACTGCTGAGTTGCTGAAAGAGGTGGGAAATCCTTTTGAAAACTTTTAAAACTTTCTTAAACAAAATGGTAGGACTGAAGGGCCTTTTAAAGCCCTTTAGGCTGGCTAGAAAGTTATCTCAGTATGAGGTGTGCACTATGTCAATTAGAAACCTTGAATGCTGACAAGAGTGGAAATAAGGGCTAATTCAGCATCCACAGAATTCTCAGGATTAAGTAAAAAAATTAGGCTGCCTTTTATATCAATACTGGAGTTGTATCTGGCAGCCCCTGAAGAGAGGCAGAGTGACATTTCTGAGCACCACAACCAGTCCTGTTGACTGAAGCCAGGCAGGACAAAAACACAATCTTGGTGATGCTTCCCTTGCCTTTTTTCAGCAGGCATCAGTGGCAGAGCTGTCAGCACTGATGATACTGGAGCAGATCGCTTGGGTGACTTGAGCTTCCACAACAGATTCTCAAGAGGCCAAACCAGAGCTGCAAGGGGAACCAAAGCAATGTCCTGATGTCCATTTTTTATCTGTCCTTGAGGCTGTGTGATGCTTGGCACTCTGAGTGCCAGCTAATGGTAAAGACAGGGTGGCATACTCTGGGATGGCACTTCTGCTTACATACTAGGAAACAGCCACTTTTGGTACCCACCTCAGCCTGTTCTGAGGTTGATATACTCAACTGCTTTTAGCAGAAATATCTAAAATTTCAACTCCCTCTCCCGGCAACCGGGGAATTCAGATAAAACCCATCAAACTCAGTACCCTCCTATTCCCCCTCGCCTCCACTAAGGCTATATAAATGCTAGTTACACAGCTCAGTCAAGCAGGATCATATGTTCCAAGTGACAGACAGATGGAAGATTATTTTTGAAGAAATCATCGGAAGATAAAAACTTTAACAGAGGAAGGCAAACATGAGAAGGAAAACGCATGTTAGAGGCCTTTTTAAATACTAAGAAGCAGAGCATCAATATATATACAATCACCACAAAGAATAGCAGCACATTCCATTCTGAATAACAGCTATATAGTATTAATCGGGCAGATTGTCAGTCTAAAATAAAATGGAAAAGAAACATTTTATACAGTATGATAAGAAAATATTCTAAAGCATACCTCGGGTGCCAGGTATTCTGGAGTACCACAGAATGTTTTCATAGTTGCTGCGTCTGTGATTCCTTCTTTGCAAAGTCCAAAATCTGTAATTTTTATGTGTCCATCTTTATCCAACATTAGATTTTCTAACTGTATGTTGGGGAGAAAAATATTCCCTTAGTATTTCTAAACAGGACAGATTGATGCATTACATCAATTTTGTAAAAAAAGAGTTATTCCTTGCAACACAATGTAATTCATTTGTAATTTTAAAAAAATACAGCATCTACTAAATCACACCATTTAACAGTTTGACTGCCATACAAGTTACATAATTAGTTAAACTTTAATACAGTTTACAATAGTAAATCTCAGGTCAATGACTTCAGAGGTTTCCTTTGCTCCAACATGACATCCACTGATCAAGACACCTTTTACTTTCTATACTGTCATGAAACAGCATGTATGCATAAATCCTTAAAATACCTCCAACTTCCAGAACCTTTTCAATAATACACAGAACTGGGAATAGAGCAGCTACTGATAAAAAAATTCCTGAGGTAAATTCCTCGTCTACTTGCAAAAAAATGACACTTCTTAAATTGTGAATATATACCTCTGCATGCCTTGCACTGCTTTTTAAATATATGATTCTTGCTTTGAAATGTCAAAACATTCAGAATAATGGCTAATATCACTTCCCCAAAAGGTTTTAATTAACTGTACTTAAAATACAGATAGAACTGAAACCAAGAAAAGCACTCTGAACAACTTTTCCCAACAGAAAATGGTTTGGCTTTTTCAAATTACAAGGTATGTAGTGAAAGTACCAACATAGAACAATCATAGCCCTGTCATTCTAAGTCTGCATAAAGCCTGAAATACAATCAAAGGTACAGATTTTCTATTGAGTCTAAGCATGTTACAAAGAAAATGCAAAGTAGACAACACGAGAAATAGAAGATTAATGACGTCAAACTCCTCTTTCCTTATTATTTGGCATTTAAATAAAAAACTATCAGCTATCATTCCTTGACCAGAAAATTCTATATTTTCCCACGATATCACAGCATTTCAGATTCTGCTACAAGCAGGTAACCCAGTAATTTGTTTTCTGTTTGCCTCCCTGAGCAGACCTTGCCTGCCATTGCCTCCTTCTCCTCAGTTCCTGTACAAAAGATTGCATGAATGAATTCTACTGCTGTGCATGTACAACAGGAAAGCACAATTCCCTGTACATGGAATGAAAAGCTTGACACAGAAATAAAATTGTCCCATCGTGGAAGTTAGAGGTTCCTCCCACACAAGTTAGAAAATGTTCCTGTTGAAAACAGAGGTTGTTTTTCCATAGAACACGGTCACACTGTGTCACAGAGTACCTGGAGCAACAGAGTACCACGCAACTGTACACACCAGCAAATCTGAACAAACTACATTCCAATGACAGGAATCTTCTCCGAGACACAAAAGACAAAAAAATTTTGAAATCAATTCTGAAATAAATTCTTTTTCTGTTGAAGTATTCTGAATTGTTTTAAATATTTTCAAAGCATACAGAAACACCTCTGTGCTGAGATAAAAAGCACGCAGTCACACTGTCCCAATTCCCCACTTCCCTTGACTGGGGACACTGAGAATTGTATTTGAGAATTATGCTGAAATCTAAGTTATGAGTAACAGGGCAGGGGGTGGGGAGGATGAGGATCAGAAGTTTAACTCTCCTTCAAGTGTTGCTACTACAGTATCCTGTTTAATTTTTTAATCAAGTTGAAGTCAGGGAATGTACCCATCTAGAGATTACTGTATCAAACTACTTCCTCCAGGACACACAGAACTTAAAACTGAACACAGATTTTTTTTTCCCATTAACTCTGAATAGTGCAACTTTATAATTACTTTGTGTTTGTCCCCATAGTCTCTGCAAAAACAAAAATTTGATTACTTTTTCTTTCTTCCTTTTTTTACCTTGAGATCACGGTACACAATCTTCCCAGAATGCAGATAGTCCAGGGCAGAGACAATTTCTGCACCATAGAAGCGTGTGCGGTCCTCTGAGAACACCCGCTCTCTCGACAAATGGAAAAACAGCTGCAGGGTAAACAGCAGGGACAGGATTGTAATAATTACTGATTTAGTGGGGGAAATTAACACAAACATAAAACACCTCTCATCACCATATTGTGATGATAGATAGTGTACTCTCAGTGGACACTCAGCACTCTTAGACAGCAGCTGGCTTATCTTTTCCAGGTTTCCAAAGGGAGAAAGCGAGCTGTTAAATCAGCGTTTTAATCAATATACCAATCTTGTTTAAGGCATTCTGCTTGCTACTCATTTAACCTTCAGTTACCAGAGGAAAAAAAAAAAAACGTATGCAACAGCATCATTCTGTACTTCTCCCTCTTCCACCTCCTCAGATTTTTCTTTAAGCCACTGAGAAATTTCACTAAAATGTATAGATTTTGGTTCTGTCTCATGTTTTTCAGTGCTTTAGTAACTTTTCTTTGAACTGAAAAAAGTCTAGTTCTTCAATAGACTTGGACTGAGCAGGTGAACTAGCATCTTACAAACCACACATTCATACTGCTAGCAATAGCAGTCACTGGAAACAGCAAATCAACAACTGCTTAGGGCTTACAAAAACAAACCTATGTATTCAGTGTGTTTCTTTGCTACAATGTAACCATTGTTTGGGGTGTTTTGTCTCTTCTTTAATACTTTTTAAATAACGGCACTTTGTGGACACTTCAAAGTCTTTCAGCAAAAAAAATAATAGTAATTATGTACTGCCAGCAATTTCAGCTACAATGAAAAAGTCTGAGAAGAAGCTCTATGAGGTTGTCAGTATCTTAATTATAACACATCACCCTCAGAACTTGGAACAACATCTCAAAAAGCACATTTTGGCCATTTAATTCAAATGTTTTCCAAAATGCTGAGTTTTAGTTACTGTTTGAAGAAAGTTTGAGTAATTCCTCAAGCAAAGATTAGTGAGCATATTTTTATTCTCCTTAACACCAGATCTGCCATGCTACAATGCTTTTGGCTTCACCACAGGAGTTAACAACTGACAAAACAAAAATACAGAAAACGTTATCCTTTATAAATTAGACAATGAAATCCACAACAGCTATGCATGCAGGTTTGGTTTTTTTTTTTTCACTAAGTATCAAGTAGATGAGAATTCTGAAATGGCAAGGTAAGTTAAAGAAAACCCAAAAGCCAACCAATAAAAAATCTAGTGACATGCTTAATCTGTCTTTATAACATCCTACTTTATGCCTTTGGAAAATCTACACCATTCACATGGCACAGAACAGTGCAGCTATTTTCAGTGAGTGGACTTCTGGATGTGGCACTTGGAGATAAGGTTTAGGGGTGATTATGGTGGTGCTGGGTTGATGGTTGGACTAAACAATCTTGATGGTTGCTTCAAACCTTGATAATACTGTGACTTTTCAAAACATAATTAAAAAGTCACTGCTATGAACTAGAAGTCAACTTCCTTCCTGATAATTGCAATAATAGGTGTATCACCTTTGTCTTAGACTAACCAAACTTCCCAGTAAACTGAGCCTTCTGGCAGTATATATCTGTATAAGAGACTTCACAGAATACAGAAACTGCTCTATGATTTAAATAAAATATTTAAAATTTTGTTCATTGTAACTGGATTCCCCTTTCAACTTCTTTTCCAGAGCTCAAGACACCCTGTACAAAAATGGCAAATTTGCATGACAAGGAGGATTTTGTAGGTGTGTCTGTTGCTCCTGGTGCTTGCTCCCCTGTTCAGGCACCAACCCCTCGTGGGACACGAGCCCCTCCCTGTAGTGACTTGCTCTCTGTGCTGATGTCTGCCTCACAGTCAGTGCAATCACAAGAGCCATCCACACTAAGCAACCAAGCCTGACTTCATGAAATGCCTCATGTATTACCAAACTGGGAAAGAACAAGTACATTTCCCAATTTGTGTGGTCCTTTCCACACATTTCTGCAGTATTTAAATAGAAAACAAATACCTCTAAGTAGAATTTCGTTCACATAAAGCAAAATACAAAATTTATTTTTGTCTGCCTCAAGGTCTCTTTCATAAATAATGAGCTAGTATTACTCATTTTTAAGAGGTTTTTTTTTGTTTTGATGGATTAAAAGTAATTAAAATACAGGTCAACACACCCTGAAAGTTTATAACTTCCAGTTAGTCCTACATTCATACCTATTCTGAAGGACTATTGCAATTTGCTGTTTTAAAGACACTAATCAGGTAGCTGAACAGCAGTCTTGGAAAATTCTAAGACTCCAGGATACTTGTCACCAACACGTTTGTTTTAGTTTCCATTTTAAAAATGTCCCAAACCTGAATCTGAAAGTTGATAGCCTGACAAGTCAACATACAAAAAAATTAACTTTCTTTTGTGTTTATTTCCAACAAGATTATTGATTTTAATCAAAAATACTAACGTCAAAGTAAAATGACCAGCTAGAAACAACTAACAAATATTCTGTGGTTGTCAAAGAAACTGTGAGCTTTTGAGTCAGCTTATTTTAATGAATACATGACACTACAGCCACTCTTCTTCACCTAACAGAGTTGTCACCAAACCATACTTGCTAGTTTTCAATGAAGAATGTACATTTAGAAACAAAAATGCATATTAAAAGCACATTCATACACTCAGATATAAGCTAAAGATATTAAGCAGATTCTAAAATTATACTAGGGAAAGCAAGAAGATTACAGGAGGATTACAGCATATTTTCAGCTAATTATTTAGTTGGTTCACTATTTCAGAATAGTTCTGCCACTGCGTTCTATTTACAGTTGCCAGAACAGGAAGATTATATTTATTAAGTCAGAAAAGGAAAAGAAGAAATGTGATGGAAGG
The DNA here is from genome assembly GCA_013400955.1 of Drymodes brunneopygia. Taxonomy (NCBI): domain Eukaryota; kingdom Metazoa; phylum Chordata; class Aves; order Passeriformes; family Petroicidae; genus Drymodes; species Drymodes brunneopygia. The sequence continues at coordinate 2,141,054 of VZTZ01050758.1, forward strand.
TTATAAAAAAGGTTTCCAACATTTTCACTATTTATTGATTTACAGTTATTAAATATGTGCTATAAAAATCACTGGAATTGCAATAGAAATAGCTTTGGCACAAAGAAAGCCATTTTGCACATAACATTTTTGATGGCATACACGAGGGTGCTATTGTTACAGTCAGGGTTGGAGCTACAAATTTCCTGGTATGCCCTTAAAAACTGAACAACAATGCTATCATGGGGTTTTTCCTAATAAAAAAATTTAATGGAAAAATTTTAACGAAGATCAAACATAGAAGTATATTCAGCTGCAGATCCAAGCATGCCAAATATATAAAAGACACAACCTTGTATCAATTGATATGTTAAAGTTGTACACATGCCAGTGACCTACTTAGCATGTTGTAAGTTGAATGTCTGGCTCTTGCTGTTGTGTATTGGGTGTGCTCAGCTCTGCATTTTGTATTTGGCTGTTGATTTTGCAAAGCACTTGCAGCATCAGCCTTGAAATTTCAAATTATCTGTTTATTGTTTCAGACTTTGTACTGCTTCTAGCACAATCTATACCCAAAGAAATATAGCACCCTTATCATGGACGATCATAATTTTAGGCTAAGAAACATTCTGTTTACTTATTTTCTGTTAAGTAGATTGTAAGTCCTCTGTCTTTTTCTTTTTTTTTTTCCTAGCCTGTAAGAGCACTTCCTCAATTACAACAAGCCATTAAGTTCTCTCCTGCCTAATGAATTGAAGTAAGAGCTGTGGAACAAAAATGCCAAGAGGAACAGAGATTCAGTATTCTTGTGTGGAGAACCATCTAAACAAATTTTAGAGTCTGATTTTATTACACACATAATTACCAATTAAATTTGTTACAAAGTACAGAATCTGGAATTATTCTTAAAATGCACAGCGAGGAAGTTAATCAGTCAGCTGAATCAGTGTACTCTGCAGAGCAATGTACGTAATAGCTTTCATTCCTAAAAGATTATCAACCTTTAAAGCAAAATACTGGAAATAAAAACTAGGAAACAAACACTTCAAAAGTATTCCCCAAAAATAATGAGCCATTTGGCCAACTCAGCTAAGCCACATAACTATTTGTTTTCTTAAAATCAAATTTCAATTTCTTAATGCTACTTTAATGTAATTCCTTCAGTACAACAAAGGTATTGAGAAGTAATTACAGTGGCAGACATATCCTTCTAGCTATATCCTCCAACATAGTTTATGATCAATACATATTCGTAAAAATTTCATCCACAGAGTCTAACAGCAAAACCAAATGAAGACAAAATTAAGCTTTTGGCCCACAGCAATTATTTCAAGATTGGGCCTTACACAGCATGAAAAACATTCTCAGTATAAGGAAAACATATGCAATATTTCCATCTGAATAAACTGCGTGAAAGCAAAATGGTTTGCTTTAGTATATTTATATTCATAATATGCTGGGTTTTTTTAAAAGGAATCCAAAAGAGAATTCTTTACTGTAATACTTTGTAGACTGTAAAAGAGCACACACAAAGACCAGTAAAACTGATGGAGTTACATTTTCACTGTAACATGTTCTCTCATTAATTGAGCCTAACCAACTTGAAGTTATATAGGCAAGGTAAGGCAAAGATATATTGTTACTATTCCAGAGGGATATTGACTTCACTGTGGATCTAGATTTTTAATAGATATAAAAGATTCTTGTTTACAATCATTTTAACAAGATTTCTCCTCCTCCAGTATGAAGTTCTGTGCCCCCTTCCTTGACTATTTTCCTTTGTATTCACAGAAAGAGAAAGCAAAGACTCCTACTACTGACCACAGTTTTTATTACGGTACTAGGGCAGAAGCCTAAATTGTGGCATTTTCTTCCTTTCACCTGGGTAAGAGTTAAGAATATGTATACAAACTTCAAGAACTCCTTCATGAGGAGAACTGTTTGGGTAATGGTGCTCCTGAAAGACATAATCCATGAAAATTCCCAACAAATTGATTCAGGCACAACAGTTTCCCTAAAAAGAAATATTTAATCTAAAGGAATTTTAAACAGAAACACACTGAAGGTAGCACAGCACTGTAGAGAATCAAAAGCAACACAGTACATGTACGGTCAATATCTCACTGGAAGGATATCATTAAAAGATGAGTTGCCCATACCTTCAACAGTCAGAATACGTAAGAAAATGTAACTTCCTCAGAACACAGACAGAATAGTAGATAGAAGCAGCAAAAGAAAAAAGTCTGTGTATCATGTAAGTTAAAATGCTGGCTAAACTTTGAGCAACTTACTTTCAGTAACTCTGAGTAAATAATAAGGCTATTTTTAAAAATATGAAATCTTCTGTATTTTTTGGCAGACACTGACTGAAGTCCAAAATTCACAAGAAAATTTAGTAAGACTAATGATTTTCCTATTAAAAAAGCTGGTTTGTCCAACCTACTACTCCAGATCTCTAGTCAAAGAGAAGCAAGTAGGCAAATAAAGAGAGCTTCCTCAAAGAAAACTGCCTGCTCTCAAAAGGCCTCTATATCCCACTGTGGCAAGACTTCAGAGTTAGCTTCACTGAATTAGGGAACCATCAACGAAGTACATGAGCAACACTGACAAACACTATCATCATACCTGGAATAAAGTACCTCAATCCTAGCACGAGTACATTGCAATTGCTCCAATCCCCTAAGCAAAAGCAGGCTGCCACCCACAAACCCCAAACACTCAACACTAATAGTCACAAAGTTGCACCACCCAATGCAGAGAAATGCATTGACCCAACTACAGTTGACCAAAATACAGTCAGAGCATCCTCAATCGTAAGAAAGGAGTTGAACGCATCCTCTATGGGCCCTGCTATGCATTCAAACAGGATGGAAAAGTGCCTTTCAAAAAGACAAATAGCTGTATTACAGGATGATGTTAAAAGCATACTTTCAAACCATCTCCCCAGAGATTACAGAAATGTAGTTAGATCTGACACAGAGGAAAACAATGAATTAGCTAGTTTATAAGACAATACTTAAAACTCATTGCAGATGGCATTGTCTTAATATTGGTGATGTAAATTCAATGTCAAATAAGCCAGCTGAGTGTCCAAGAGAAGGCTGTTACCCTTTAGAGCTGAGGGAGATTTTTCTATCTGGTTCAATGCCTGTGATGTGCAGAACTGGGTTTATACATTGAGTCAAACAAGCCATCCTCCCATATGAGAATCCCATAGCACCATATTTAGCCATGGCTGGTAGAGGATGGCCAAGGACGAGTTTGGATCCAAATGGGCTGCAGGCATTGGGATTATAGCTAAGCACAGTTTTATTGCAGAAGACAGCTAAAATATAATGCAAAACATTATGTATCATGCCACAGCAATTCCTGAATGAAGAATGAGATTTTTAATAAAAAAAAAAAAAACTCCTAGTGGAAACACTTAGTCCTTTAACATTATCATGAAGCATACAGTTGACAAAATAAGGAAAATCCCCCAGTTCATGTTGTAACAAGACACAGTCTGAATAGCAAACAGCACCTAAAAGGTAGCTAAAAGCCCTCTTCTTCAACTGCAGTTCTGTAATTCCATTTGCTGGGTATCATTTTTGATATTTCATTCTTTGGTAAACAGCTGGAGGACAGCAATGGCTTCAAAGCTAACAACACTCTAAGAAGTTCAGTGCTTTGCTTGAAATTTCCAGAGTACACAGCAAGTGAGGTGGAGAGAAGCAATGAAAAATATGAATGCTCCACTCTTCTCCAATAGATAATTGTAACAGTTATAGCAAAGAGAGCACACATTTCATATTAGGACAAAAGTAACACTCGTCAACATTATTTTTGCTTGTTTACACTGCATTATGACTGCTTCATGCCAGAACGTGCTATAATATGCTTAAATAAAAAGAACAATAAACAAGCTACATGTAATTATTTCTCTACCATTTAATTATCTCTCACTACACAGCAGTCAGATTTTTTTCAGAGGACGAAATAGTTTGGACAGAAAAGTTATAAAAACATGTCAACTTTCTTTTTAAGATAAAACAGTTCCTTTTTTTAAAAAAAAAAAAGTCCTTTAATTATACTAGAAAGCAAAAGGATAAGAAAAAAAATATAACCTTAAAAATGTAATCCAGTGACAGCCTTACTGTTATAAGTGCAGAACATCTTTGTTAAACTTACCTCTCCTCCATTAACATACTCCATCACAAAACACAAACGATCCTTTGTCTGGAAGGAATATTTCAAGGACTTGCAAAGAAAACAGCAAAATCAAACCAATTATCATCTTATATAAACCCAATGTCTTGCACTTAAACTATAACAAAACTTAATTTTATCTTTTTAAGTAGAAAATTCTGATTTTGGTAAGAACTTTAAGAGTAATTAGAAGTTTAACTTTTTATCTGGAGCTTGAGATGAATTAACACAAAAACTTTCAAGTGTTTCTTCATCTCTGCCATACGTCCACTGATATGAAAACATCATGTTTATTACAAAAAAGTATTAAATGGCTATTAAAGCACATGATTTTATACTTAATTTCTTACTGCCATGCATGGTACCAGTTATTTCTACTCACTGTACTTTATGATGCCCACTTCCACAGTACCCATGCAGAGAGAGATCATCATATTCTTTTTCATTTCTCCCAAATGAAATCTTACAAGTCATCTTAACATCCAGTAGGCTTTCATTTCCAAAGCAAGGACTCTCTAGTTTTATATTATGGAATGTTAAAAATGCTAAGTGCCAAATTAATATATTAATTTCCATATAATTTTAAAGTTGCAACAGATTTATTATCTTAATTAAAATTTTTGACTTATCAACATTGACTTATCAATGATACCATAGAAAATCTACAGATAAAGACTTGACCTAAAAGAAATTAAATACAGTAGAACTACATATGACTAAACTGCATGTCCCAATAGAAAACTTGTTGAAGAATAACAGAAAGATAAGAAGATACAACTGCAGTACCATTGTTGCATTATTTGATGGGAGGTACCCCTACTCCTGCTTGCCATTATGCTCTAATTAATTGCAGGGATCTTTTTGTCTTTACTGAATTTCCAAGAATATTTTGGCCCACCAAGGTAAATACAACCATCTGCTATCCAAAAGGTTTAAGTTTCTCTAAACAGGAAAGCTTACATGCTATACCTTGATATTTTAATACAAATAGGACAGTCCCAGTCTCAAAAAGCATGTTCATTATATTTTGAAATAAAGGAAAATATTTTTAATATATTCTCAAAGAAGAGAAATCAAAATTACTTCTACAGAAAAAAGTCAGCAGTAAAGTTAATTCAATTAATCGTAATTTATCATGAGTCTCAAAATTTTCATCTTTTCAGTCTTTCCCTTCTATTAAATATTAACCATATGAAGACAAAGGTAGTGGGGCTTGAGTTTTGTGGCTCTGTGAGCTACTTATTTTGAACAAATAGTTATTTTTATTGTTTTACTGAATTCTTTATTAAGTGTTCTTGGTAAAAAAGACTTACACCTCTGTGAAATTAGTAACTTTTATTTTAGCAGTGTTCATATACAAAAACGACAAAAAAATACACAACAGTTACACAGTTCTACAATTAAATTTGTTTTCAGTACAGTAAAGCTTTACAAATTTATTGGAAACTTTATTTCTGAAATCTTAAATACATATCCTGATAAAGGATATCATAAGCACCAGATAGCTACTGATTGTTTACAAATCATCATGAGAAAGAATTCAAAATTTGTAAAGTCTGTTCATAAGGGATGCTAAATATTACCTGCTAATGCACTTAAAACTAGTTCCCAGTACTTACTGTTAAAAAAGGGTGTCTGGTGTTTTTCAATACTCTGCTTTCTGTAAGAGTATGAGCCACTTCATCCTGAAAAATAAAGAGGAGAAGAAGTGGTCTGAATTAAAATATAAAATTGTTATTTAATTAACTACAAGAAAAAGGTCAACACTTTCCAAAAGAAAAAGCTACTGTACCGTTTTGAAAAATGAACGAACCTTCATGTTTTTTGAGGAAATATTTGACAAAACACGATTTAACATATTTTATTTGGTTTTCTTATTTTCTTGCTTTAAAATGAAGACTTTAAATACAACTCAGGGAAGAAAGAAATTATAATATTGGATTTGATAGCTTAAAAACATAGTCATCACAGCTTCACAGTTCTGGTATGAATCACCTGAACAATGTATCCACAGAGAGACTAAACCAATGTGAGAGACACATACACACGGAGTAACTGACAGGCAAATATAAAACCCAGTCTCATCTAGCCAAGTGTAAAGTCAAGTCAGGTTTTCTGTTTCTAAACTTCCACTTGGTTTGGTGTTGGTTCTGTTTCTATCCACCCAAGCTGTCTTTAGGAGCCCAGTGGTGAGCAGTGCTCCTCTGACCAGGCTGAGTGTCCCTGAGGAGCACTGGCCTTGTCCTCAGGTGGTGGAAGATGTCCACACAACCCACAACTAATTCCCAGCCACAATTTGGAAAACAGGCACTTTGGAGAGAGACAGTGACCGTCAACCTGATCAGAAGAGATAAAAATGAGCTCTGTAACGAAGTGAGAGAAGGAAACTAACCCAGTCACTGTGGATGTTTGCTTCCTGGCAAGCTCATCCATGTTTGTGCCCTGCTCCCTCCACAGGCCCTCACCCCAGCCCTGGGGCAGGCACCATGCAGGTGGCAGAGAAGGAGCCTGGGGGGTGACAGTGAGGCCTCAGGGACACGGGCATGGCCCCTCACACCCCCGGGGCTGCAGAGAGCAGAGCTGGACAGGGCTGAGGGGATGAGGATGGTGGGCTCATTTTGAGCTACAACACAAGCAGCTCCTGAGGCCTAGGGAGAAAAGCACAGCTCTTGGGGGGCTCACAGTATGAATGCACAGCCCTTTTATACAATTCTGCATGTAATACATGCTGGGAATCCCCCTCCCCAGGCTGCCCTGAAACGCCTGGGAGCCACTGGGAGGGTGTAGCCATTTTCTGTAGTGCTGAGCTACTGCTGAGCTTTATGTTACCCAGAACTAAAGACTTCCACACTGTGACTCAAACTTCAACTGTAATCCTGCAGAAGTAAATATATTTAGTCAGAGTACACATTATTATTGCCACAAATAATACCAATATAACATTATTGTACTACACACACTTATCATACTATGCTCTGAAGATAAGGTATTATTAAACTAGAAAGTAAACACAGATGTCAGGAGTTTTAAATTAGACTTTAAAAATTGTCAAAATAGGAAGTTGAACAACAACAGAGTCAGTGATAATAAATTATGATGCCATTTAGCTGAATAGCAGTGCAACACTGAGTATATACTAAAACCACATACAGGGGGAAAAACAAAAACAAAAAACACCTCAAGGAGAAAAACAAACAGAAAGGCTTGTTTATTTATTTATTTTTAAACCTCTGTGGTTCACCAGATATATGGCATAAAAAGCTGGCAATGGCCAGGTTTTCTGGCATTGCCTCAGGAGTATCTAATACTGGTAGTAATTGTAATTGTAATATTAATCTGTCATGTAAACCTAGGATAAACAGATTTAGTCTGAACTGGGCAGATGCTATGCAGCTGCAAATGCACCACTCTTCTGCTTCATACTATTCTGTTAGGGGTGTAATCTTCTATAGGGCTACTTTTTGAACAGGCAAGTAGCAACAGGACAAGAGAGAATGGCTTTATACAAAAAGGAGAGAGATTTAGATTAAAAGAATCTAAGATTCTTTTGAAATCTTAGGAAGAAATTCTTTACTGTGAGAGTGGCGAGACACTGGAACAGGTTGCCCAGAGAGACTGTGGATGTCCCATCCCTGGAGGGGTTCAAGGCCAGGTTGGATGGAACTCTGAGCAACCTGGTCTAGTGGAAGGTGGTCCCTGCCCACAGCAGGGGGGTTGGAACAAGATGATCTTTTAGGTGCCTTCCAACCCAAGCCATTCTGTGACTCTAGAGTGTATATTGTATCACATACATGCTGAGCTGGAACTGCAGATCTGTTCGACTCAGTGACCATATCCTCAGCACTGATCTCCAGAGCTCAATGCTACTGATAAACTCCCATAGCATGTTGACAGCCTGACTGGGCTAGGTAGCTAAATTCAAACTTAAACAGTTGCATCTCTGATTTCTTCAAAATTTCTCTACCTTTATACACATTTCTACAAACAAGAATTTTTGCTCAGCTTAGAAAAAACGAACCAATAATCAGCTTTAACCATTCTAAAAAGTCACTGATACTATAGCAGGCAGGAAAGTAATTAGAATACCCCTACAATTTAAAAATCTGTTTAGTATGCTATTGATACAAAGAAGCAAGCTAAAATGCTCCAAAGGCTGGAAGGATACAAACCAGCAGCTGCAGAAAAGGAGCTCACAAGATCTCCTGAGGATCTCCAGATGCCAGGGGTGAGAAGAACACTGGTCTAGGATGTCAGGCTGGAGACTGAGACTCAGCACGCAGCAACCTGACAGGCTCTGAGACCCACAGGGCAAAGCAGAGATTGCTGCCAGGTCTTACAAGGAGGGCCACTGAGGTGCTCCTTCCTATGCAGAATCAGGGGAGTGCAGCAGTGATACCCTCTGTTCTTCCTGTACCTCCTGACTATGAAGAAGAAAGGGGCACTCTCTGATGCTGTTAGGGCAAACCATGTGCATGCTGACCAGGCTGCCACTGCACATGAGACAGCTGCTAAGGGCACATAAAATAGGTCAGTCCCTTCACTGCTGAAGACCTATATTTAAGTCTCTCCCTCTGTAACAGGGCTGGTTTTAATGATACTCAAGGAAATGCAATTGTCTTTGAGGCTTCTACTCCTCTACCAAATTTAATCGAAACTGATCTATGCATTCCAAAGCTATTAGAAAGCGAGTGAGAGACAATGAACACAGACTGCAAAACTCTTATAAGCCTGGTTTTCACAGGTCAATACGAAAATCAGACAAATCTGAAGGATACTTTAGTATTTAATATATGTAAGACAATATTTACCCATTCACATTCATTTTTTATGGATACTGATATTGTTAGCGTCAAGCATTTAAAAATCTCAGTCAGATCCACATTCCTCAAAACATCCACATTTAATAACTGGAATTATTTTTAACTGTGTCTCATGGTGATAGATGTATATAGGTTTCTTGCTTTCAACTTGTTCTCTGGAAATGGGATTCAAAACTTCAGAATTGCTAGAAAAAAACCTCAGAGTGATCTAAATTTAAGCTTGAGTGATACTATGACCAAGCACTAGAGCTAGTGACACTAATCAAGTTTAAGTGATTGGACAACGCCAGTTTAACCCACACCTTCAGACATCAGCTTCAGACTTTCCCTATCTCAAAAGCTGAAAAAATTGCATGGTTAGTCCCATGCATAGCAATCTTATATAACATAGCAGGAACACAGCACAGGCCATTAAATTAAATGTTTTTATCTGAATAAACCTGCAACTGACTTAGAAAATATTATGAAGTATCTAATATGCCCTACAATGCACTTTCTCTTGCATAAACTTGGATTGCACTACCTTCCTGCCCAGTAAACTCTCTCAGTGTTTTAGCACATTCTAGATTATAAAATACTGGGGAAAGGCATGCAAAATGGTTATAAGTATTTTTTTGCATTCCTGTTTTTGGAAGATACATAAATACTTCTATCAAACTAAGTAATCATCAAAAATCAATACACCTGATGTATTAAATATTCATTATTTCATTCTTAAAAGTGACCCAATAATAAAAGCATAACTTCTCTTACCTTTGCAATAATTACTTCTTTTTTCAAAATCTTCATAGCATAGTATTTGCCACTAGCCTTCTCTCGGACCAGGATAACTTTGCCAAACGTGCCTTTGCCCAGTAGCTTTAAGTAGTCAAAATCATTCATTGTCTATAAGGACCAAAGAACAAGGATTAGCAAGACTTAGTTTATCCAGTTCCAACATATAACCAAATCCTGTTATGAATAAAATAAGAACAGTTTACAAAAACAGGCCCACTTCTGTGATAAAGTTCATAATCACAGAATTACAGAATTGTTGAGAAAGACATTTAAGATCATCAAGTCCTGCTGTCAAACCAGCACTACCAAGTCCACCACTAAACCATGCCCCTAAGTGCCACATCTACGTCTTCTAAACACCTCCAGGGATGGTGATTCTGCCACTTCTCCAGGCAGTCTGTTTTAATGCTTGACAGTTCTTTTAATTTTTTAGTTCTTTTAAATTTTTCCTAATATCCACTCTAAACCTCCCCTCCAACTTGAGGCCACTTTCTCTCATTCTAACACTTTTTACTTGGGAAAACAGATCAATCCCCCTCCTCTGGCTACACCCTCCTTTCAGGTAGTTGTAGAGAACAAGGTTTCCTCTGAGACTCCTCCTGTAGGCTAAACATCCCCAGCTCCCTCAGCTGCTCCTCATAAGACTTTGCCCTGGACACTTCACCAGCTCTGTTGCCCCTCTCTGGACAGATTACAGCATGGATTAGATCACTGAACGTTTCCCCTTGGATTATGGGGGTTNCAACTTGAGGCCACTTTCTCTCATTCTACCACTTTTTACTTGGGAAAACAGATCAATCCCCCTCCTCTGGCTACACCCTCCTTTCAGGTAGTTGTAGAGAACAAGGTTTCCTCTGAGACTCCTCCTGTAGGCTAAACATCCCCAGCTCCCTCAGCTGCTCCTCATAAGACTTTGCCCTGGACACTTCACCAGCTCTGTTGCCCCTCTCTGGACAGATTACAGCATGGATTAGATCACTGAACGTTTCCCCTTGGATTATGGGGGTTTCATTCTGCTTCCCCTCCCTGGCTTCCAGTTCAGGGTGGGGCTGAGTACCCAGACAGCACCGGTCTTGCTGCAGTAAATCGAAGCAAAGAAGGCAGCTAACTGCTATCATTAAACCACCAGGTTAAATCTTTCAGTAGTATTATAATTCTCTAAAGCCAAGTACTGCACACACTTTTATTTTTACAAAGCACACACAGGACAAAGCCTTAGCCTAAAGCAGCATTTCAAGAACACATCACATTTAAGAAAGTTCATCAACTCCTGTGGTACCAGGGACACACAATCATCTGTAGGTTTTGCATAACACCAACCACTGCACTGATGGCTGTTTTGAAACATACATGATCCTCACTAAAATATCGTACCTGTAAGACTCTACAGCAGCCTTTGCATTACAGGGAGACTTTAAAATTTCAGTACAGATTACAGTTACATGGTATTTACATTAATCAATCTGGCTCTGAAGAGGAAGAGGTGGAAAGTTTCATCTTTCATGTGACTATTACTGCCCAGCTTTGCAGGTACATACACAGTACATCCAAGGGCTGGTTCCATCAACAGACAAATAGAGTCAAGTAGGTTTATCAGCTCAGCTGGGGTGTCACATGTGATAAGAACATGACCAGATGATCTCAGATCCCAAAGCAGTATAGCCACTTTCCTGAGCCCAAGGTTTGAATCAACAATCATCTTAGTTTTACAAGTTCATTTCAAAGCCAGTTCAGAATCATCAACTCCGTGGTCTGTGCATTAGATGAAAAGATAAGGATGTAGAGAAAAACCAGAACAATACTGAGAGGGCAGTGACTGCACAGGGTTGCCTTGAATTGACAGCAGAATTTACCTGGCCAATCACTGTGTGCTTCTACAGCACATCTTTCTGTGTGCTGTGTTACTGGCTTGGTTGCAGCACCACAAAACCATCACGTTTTGCAACTGGAGAAAAGCAGTTACAAATTCTGAAAGAAAATACACTCATCTATTCTTGTTATAACACTGTCCCACAGTATCAGTGATCTTCCTTCCTTTGTGAAAAGCACACCTCAAAATATTTTTAAAGAGTAAGTACACCCTAAGTATTGCTAAGCTAAATATACTTAATCCTGTTTTGTGAGAGAAAAAGATCATCCCTTATCTTTCATCTTCCTAGTGTCTTTCTATCACTAGTCGTGGCCTCAGGCAGTTGTGTTGAATACTGCTGTTCTGGATAAACTTCTTGTATTTTCCACAACAGAATTAGTACTTTCCTTATCTCTACCAGAAATACCTCCTAACACTGCCTACATATTTCACACACATTCCAGGTGTAGAGGTATTGGGCATATCCGTGGTGTGCAACCGCAAATAGTGTCAGCAAAATACATTCACTTGTGCGAAAGAATAAAGGGCAAAATTACCTGCTGAAATTTCTTATTCCTTTAAGCTCAAGTGCATGATACTATTAGTGTGGATCTGAATTTGCTGTCGACAAACTGTGAAAGGAATTTATGCAATTGTTCACTCAGAGCCAGTTTGCACTCTGCTCACATAAGAGGTAGAACTGAGGTTCCATCAACCACATTAATGCAACATTTGTTAGCTTTCAAGTGTGTGACCTGCAACTTCAGAGCTGCAAAAGGTTTTCAACACTCTATTTAACACCTGGATACCTGGGTCTTTCAAAGCTTTACTAAGGAGAAGATGCTTCCCATGTATCAATTTTCTAGCTATACCAATAGGAATTAAATCTTTTTCCCATGTAATTGTTGACTGGTAGCTTCTAAGCAAACTAACCTTGATGCTCACACAAACATCTTCCAGTGACAGATCTTGTTTTGCTGCCAAAACCACCTCACTTCAGGATGAACAAAACTGTATTTATCCCAGCAAGAAATATGGGTAACAGAGATTTCAAAGGCTCAGTATAGTTTTTACCCAAGGCAAACTCACTTTACACAGTGTAAGGTTAAAATTAATTCCCACAGATAAATCCTCAAAGAGTCAAATTTCCAAAAACTAGTATAATGTGTGATAATCCACAGTGCATGATATAGTATGTAAAGCTGAGATCACAACACTCTGGCTCCTCATAATCAATCAGCTAAATGTAAGACTTCTCAATTATCACTTTCAGTTCAGTACTTTGGAAAGTCAGGTTATCTACTTGATAGTTCTGTGACAACCATCAGGCAGAAAACAACTGCCTTTGAGAAAAAGCACTGAATATTGACAAAAAGCCATGAAGAATTAAAAATGCATTTAAAACACAATTCAGGCAGAAGATGAGTAATTCAGGGCAGAATGCTTCAGTCATAAGCTATCGTGCTCCCTGACAAAGAATGGCTGACAGCTTTATTGATAAAAAATACTGAGGTAGTGACTATAACAACTTATCACTTTAACAGTCACTAATTTATGAGATCACAAGCAGCCTCAAAGGAGTAACTTCTCCAACATTTTTGATTTTCTCTATGAAACCAGAATTAGAGAGGGACCATCAGAGTCTGAATAAAACAAGGTCAGAAAAGCCGCCCTTTGCCCATACACAGGAGGAGGATCTTGGCTCAGCTGATCACAGACATGGATTTAATGCTAAGGGCATCAAGCCAGTCAAATTGAAAGACTGATTTGCCCAAAATTTGCTTACACAATGCTCAGCAAAGCAGTCATAAATCTAGATGCAAGCTCAGTGAAAACAAGTTAAAAATATATGTATATTTATAAGAGAAAGGTATTAGGTTTGCAAGATTTTGAGCCATGGCTTAACAGCACGTTATGGCAGTAGTGTTAGTTCTAAGAATAAAGTCTCCTGATGCTCTCATTTCTTAGAAGCTTAGCAGAAGGCTTAGAGATGATGCACAGTGCAGGGTAACTCCAAAAGTCTGCCAAAGAACACAAGACCTTGGGAGATAAAAACACAGATGCCATAGCTAGGGGTGTACTGAAAACTGGTGGAAAAATGGAAATACTTCCTAAACCTAAAGGAAGATGGTAAGCAACTTTGGAGGCTCCCATAAAATTGGATTCTTTCTCCTTCGTGATTTTCCCTAATTTTTCATTCCTACTGTACTCCAAGTTTTGAATCTTTTTCTTCATTACATTACTTTTAGGTTTCCTCTGAAAAATCTGTTCTTTATTCAACCTGCATCCTGCAAATCAAATTTGTAAACAAAGAAAAAGCAATGAAGCCACAGGAGACTGCACTAACCAAAAAAACGTTATGATGTTCAGCCTGCTATAAAACCTTTTTACTCCCCTAAGGGAATATCTGTTGACCGTCTCAACAAAGTATACCCAATGGATGATCTGTTAAAAAAAAAAAACAACCCTAATGCAGGTGCTGAAAATTCCTACCAAAGAAACTAACTTTTTTTTTAAATTCCTGATGTGCACAATGATTAGACCACATGGAGCTTACACTTGATTTCACCGTTATTCTACTAAGAAGTAATAGTAGAGCAAGAAATAAACACAGTTTGCTAAGAATTTCCAGTATTACAAATTTCAGTGATGTGTAAAACATAAATTGCACATTGACACAGTTTTAAAAAATTGGGGGAAAGAAGAGGTGCTTCTGGTTCTTCCAGCTAATCTAACCAGGGGTGTAGCTGTCATGTCTATTCAAATCAGGTTTCACATCCTAAAGGCTGTTTTCTTTTTGCTACCTTTTCAGAGAAGAACAGGCCCAACTCCTCTCTGTCTTGTTTCTTAATCTGATTATGCTCTTCTACTCATATGTATACCATCTGGTGCATGCACAAGCAAAATTCACTGGGCTTAGATGTAAAATCAGGTGACAAAACAAGCTTTTGTCAAAAGAGGACACATTTTGTAAAAATCCCTGAAAAGAAAGAAATCCAATACAAAAAAAAAAAACAATAAAAATGCATAAAGACATTGTAACTGAAATGGTTCTGATTACATTAACTATGAAAGCTTAAACAACAGCTTTTCAGAGATATGTCTACAAAACAGAAACAGTTTTAAAAAAACCTATTTTTCACAAATTTCAATTAAGATGGAGGCAGTGGCAATTCCCCATCATAATGGTCACTTAATATTTTTATTACAAAATCTACTGAGCACCTTTGACTAACTTTCCAACAGTTAGAAATCTGCAGTAGGATTCTGAGTTTTGGCCCTACTGTTTTTATTTTTTTTCTCTTTTCTTTATCATCTTTTTATTTATCATAGTTGGGTTTTTTTTCTAGTTGTGTTACTTTGTTCTGTTACTAGATGTTAAATATCACCATTTTTCATTTCACTTTGGTTTTGTAGAGTTTGCTCTTGGCTTGTTGCCAAAGCCATTAAATATTCTGTAGCACTGCCCATACACTGATCCAGCATATTATTTCAGCATTTCTTAAAGCACAAGTGGCAAGACAGAAACAAAACTGATCCTTCTACTCCCATTCCCACAACCCCCTTTGTTGTACAGCAAAACACACTGCACTGTGAACAAGCAGAGCACATTCCAGATAAACTACTCGCAGCAGACAGCATTCATTTTGACACCTTGAAAATGAGTGTTCTTAGGCAGTGGTTTCGTATTCCACTAAGAGGACACACAGGCTTGGAACAGTGCTCAGATCTTTAATAGAGCAAACTCAAATCCCTTCCACATAGTCACACTGCCTCTCACAAGGCTGACACATCTTAAACACTGCCCCTGTTTTGCTGTCACTTATCATATTTTACCCTGGAGCACAGTCATTAAATATCCATGCCACCAGGCTAAAAGTTCAATGTCAGCCCGACAATATAAGTTCAGAGTATTGTTACAGCTGTACATAACTGATTTTACCTTTTTCTATAGCAGACAAGGTTAGAAAATTGCATACAATGAAATTGCATAAAAGAACTCTGTTTGGACTGCAAACTCAAGTTCTCAAAAATTAGGACATGACAGAACTAAACCAACCTACGACACCTTGGTTATATTCTTAAGGGTATAGTTCTCAGCCCTGATTTTTCTATGATTCTCACTTCATGTAGTGCAACAAACATAACATGCTCTATTAGTAAATAGAGAAATGTCCACGATTTCTTGTATTGTTCATCATTCAAAGGCATTCAGTTATGTGAGATATAAGACTGTTTTGCTCTGTCAGCAGACTTCTGCTTAGTTTTCTACAGGCTTCACTTCTAGCTAGAGAAAGTGAAGCCAGTCCTATGTAAACGGGTTGTTCTTTTTCATGCAATTTCAGTGCATTTCTTGAGTCATGTCAACTGCATAGAGTAAATGAGAGACATTTGTTTGAAGCTGTCCATACAGGACAAAATGGAGACATGTAAGCAAACTTTGAGTGGTATCAGATCTCTGAAACATGCTCTTAGTTGTGTGTTTAACCTGTTGACTCTGGAGATGCAACCACAAGTATGTTATAGCCAACAATATATGTGTTCCTGCTTACCAAAAGCTGTAAAGGACTGCAGAAAAATGAAATGCTGTTTTCTCTTACTTCACTGAAAACTAAAGCAAAGTTATTTCCGAAGCTAGCAAAAAACAAGGTCGTTAAAAGCCAGATCCTGTTAGCCTTTCTCATGCAAATCACCTGATTTGTACTGGGTATTATTTGCATGAGAAAAGGGGCAAATGTACTTGATCGAAGAAAATATTTTATTACCATACTTCTAAAATAGTAAACAAACAATAGGATGAAATAATAGTCAAGCAATTGGCAGGATGTTAGCATGTGCCTGAATGGTTGAACTTTGTTTTTCAGAAGTGCCATATCAGATAGCATAAAAAATAAACAAAACTAGAGCAGTTCGGCTTTATTGAAATAAATAAGTACTTTGATCTTATAATGCACTGAAATTTATGTTGAAATACAATTCCCTGCATATTGCTTTACACAACTAGACCATTCTACAGAAGTTATTTACATGTCAGTTATTTTTTAAGGTCATTACCTTTCTTTTATGATGGGTTGTTGAAGCATCCATCTCTTCTTCTCCTATATTGTCTATCTGAGAAGTTGGACTACAGTTCATCCTCTCCTCTTCTTGCCTCTGAAGTCTGTCTGCTACAGCCTGGATTGCTTCTGTCCATTCTTCCCTATCATGAACAAGACAACACCTCTATTAGAAACTCATAAGTTACACAGTTTATCAGGTTTTTCACCTGCTACATTCCTTCAATGTTCAATTCTCACATCACACAGCAGAAGACTCATATTAATTAATCACTTCAATTTCCTTTCCAATTCTGCATTCTGTTAAAGAGGGTGAAGTTGACCAGAAAGGATCACTCCATGGGTAATTTCAAGAATTAGTAGTTTCTGACTCTGTAAGTATTTTACTAGTGGAAACTTGAAAACACTTGTTACAGGTATAATACACCTGAGAGCATAGGATGTCATCTCTTATGCAGTATTATCTCATAATAACTTGCTATTTTTAGAGACTTTTTGGTATTCCCTCTCCCTTCAAGACATTTTCACAGCAAAAAAATAAGGTTTATTAAAACATATCATGTGCTCAACTCTTGGTCTGTTGTTGCCCTGGTTTTACAGGGCCCCATAAGTTGTAACACTGTAGCTGTAGTTTCCCATGCTTGTTCTGTAAACATGGTCCTTGTTTTCCTTAACCAGCCGGGATTGTTTTGCACTTGTGGAATTGTTTTTCAATCCTTTCCCTGGGGTGGAGAAAGATGATTGACCATGTCTTTGTCCTGTAAACCTTCAGGGGTGTTGACCCCTTTCACCAATCTTTGACTGTCCTTAGAAACCTATAAAAATAGGTAAATAAAGAAGGGCAGGGCTTATGGTCGGTCCTGCCTGATAAAACCACTGCTGCTCTGTGACCCGCGTGTTTCTTCTGTTGCTAACTAACCAACAGTCTGTCTCTTCTTAAAACTCAGCTTAGAGGCTTTTTCTCAAATTTCCCTCAAAAAAGGCCCTCAGAGATAACTAAATTCCTACAAGCATCCTAAAAACCTGTGGCTGCACTGAAGTGCAGGCTCAGGAGATGGTTTCTGTGGAGGGACAAGCAGAGCCAGCAGAGTCCATGGCTGTTCTGTGTGCTGGCTGAGCAGCACAGGCACACCAGGCAGCCCTTGAGCAGGTCACAGCCCCAAGCACGGTACCTGCAGCCTTTAGCTCAGCCAGCAAGGGATACAGCATATTAGCATGGGATTTATTACTGAATGCAGTGCAAGCTACTACACTGAACAGAAGAAAGACACGGTGGAGACACAGTACCAAGGTAGAATAAAAAAAACTTCTAAGTGAAAAAAACAAAAAAGCAAAGTTGTTCGTTATTTACTGATACAAAAAATAATAGCCAGATCATAGTACTGGTCTCAAAAGGTCAGATGTCCACAGTGGGAACATTCAGTGCATCTAATCGTAGACAGAGTATGGAAAATTTGAGTGCCTTCTCCCGTATCTCCTACATGCATTAAAAAAGTTTTTGGTGCATAAAAAATGTTAATTCTTAAGAGTTTGTGAATGTTTACCGAAACAAGAAAAACTAATAAGCCAACATAAAATATATTATAATAAGCATGCTGCTTTCTGTGCCAAAATAAAGGAGCACATTAGGAGGAGTAAGACAGCAAGGCTGGAAATATTTCAATCAAGGCTTTGGATGTTCAAAATTTAACACTTCAGAGACATATCATGACATAGTTTTGGCTTATTTGAACACACTCATCCCACCTACTCGCAGGCAACTCTTACACTATTTATGAGCTCAGATAATATTTTACAGAAACTGACTTAAAATCTTTAACTAACTGCTCATATGTGCTCAGAATGTCACAGTTCTAAGTGCTGATTGCTGTGCAGGCCCAGCAGAGACTCTGCTGAGGCTTCTGCACGAGGATCGTGAAAAGCAAAACAAGAGTAAAACCCTCACCGTTCCTCTGGAGTGTCTACATGGAACGTCCTCTCTATGACAGTGGTCCACTGAAGACATCTGATAATGAATGTGTTCGGCTTTGGTCGCTCTGTTTTCATTAGCTGACATTCTAGAGAAATACACAACATTGCCTTTTTTATACGTTAATGAGTGAAGAGCAAATAAAATTACTTAGATGAAATACATTCAGCTTATCCATCCCCATTCAGGATCTATCCAGCACACAAGGAAATACAGAACAGCAACACAACCACAGGCTTGAACAAAAGGTAGCAGGTAATAATCATAAGGCAAAGAAATCAGTCAGAGGAATTGATGAAACCTGTATTGTTGTCCATATAAAGAGTGCCATCTCCATTTGTTAACTTGGTCTGTGTTATGAGGCTAAGAAGAGTATTAGATCCTGGATTGCTACAGCATGCCAAGGAAACAGCAGTAGCCACTGGCATATTTTTCCATCTGCACCCAGCAGGAGGAATACGACATTTTCCCTTCAGTGGTAACCATGTCACAATTACTGATAGTACTGTCAATTCAGGGTAAGATTTATTGTAAAATACCCTAACTAAAACAATTTAGATATTGAAATTAGTATGATTATTAAATATAGAACAACCACACACACCACCAGTGGGGCTGCCCAAGGAAATCATCTCATTCTCTTTGTGCCCTAGGGCAGAATCAGGTCTACCTATGCTATTTCTCGTATTTCCCTGCACTCTAAAATCCCCAAAATGTAGTGATTTCAAAACCCCTGTAAGCAAACTATTCTATCAACTACAAAGAAATTAACTATTTTTATCACTATAAGATTTTTTCTAGGATTTAATGCAACTATTCCTATAATTTCAGCATACTTGTTCTTCTGACTAAATTACTTCATCTTTTCAGCAGCTGTCCCTTTTAGACATTTGAACACTGTTTTATCTTTCTTCAGTTTTTTCTAAGTCAGTTCAATCGATCTGTCCCTCATCAGTTGTGCTTCCAGATCTGAGATCTTCCTTGTTCCACAATTCTAGACATATTACAGACTGCCTATTACTCCTTTGCTGCAAGATCACAATGCTGGCAATTCAGGCAATGGTTCAATGCTGCTGTATATTAGTTCTACGGTGTAGGATACTGCACCAAACATTACAGCTGCAAAACTCTGAAAAACTAGAACTTTATTCATGCAAATATATTTAAACATTTTTGAGAAGTTAAGGTTACTCTGTCAAAAGTGTTACTTGTTTTCCTGCAGCTACCACAACGTAGACACAAACCATCACATCTCATGTCTGAAATATTATCACTTGTTCAAAGCTGATCCAGATCAAATGTGTGCGTGTGATCTAAAATGATTCATCAGGTTCACAAATCAATCAATAATGATATGGCAAATGAATTCCTGTTCACCTACAATCTGCTGTAACTTCTTTTTGATATAGCTACCACCTACCAGTTGACCCACACCTTTTACTTAGGCAGCTTACTATTCTTTATTCCAGTTAATGTCAACGCTTTACAGAAGTCATAAGACATGTACCACTTAACGAGGCATGCTTTTCTTTCACCGAAATAAATTATGTTGGCATGACATATTTTCTCTTCACAAATTCAGGATCCTGAAACCTCAACTATCATCTACTGCAATTTTTTTATTTGAAAAAAACAAAGAAGAGTGGAAGTGGATATGTCTATTGATAGTATTTTTTTCTGCAGCTTAGCAGAACACATCAGAAGCTTGACAGACACAGGTATGAGAAACAAAAGAGGAGTAAGTATTGTCCTGTGCACATGTGTATTCCTTGAGGAAAAAACTTTAGTATTCACCATGCATCTATAAATTATTATGTAAGTCAGACTGCTCACTGTCAGGAATGGAGAAGACATTCCATTTAATAAACATTTCATTAAAAAAGAGGAACAGCAGTTCACCCTCATCGCTTACACACACTCTGCTAGGTCCGGGATGGAACGAGAGCCATCCTCAACATGCAGAAGAAGGATCTACAGTAGGCTGGACACAGGAAGAGGGAGTTAAACACAAAAGCTGGAAGAGAAACAAGGCAGACAGAAGCATGATGAAGTAGAGCTGCTTAGCTGCTTAGGGTACCTAACCAGGGTTGTAGCTGGGTGCAATTACTCGTGAGATCAAAGAAACCCCCATCTTCAGGGCTATGGTTGAAGTCCAGCTATGTCCACAGTGACAGTGAAGCTAGGGTCAACAGGCTTGCTTTTTAACTTCCTCAGCTGTAGTTTCAAGAACGTGTGGGGCTACCTTCCTAGCAGAAGAGACTCAAAGCATTGTCTGCTCTAAGATTATCTCATCTTACTCCTGACAAAACCATCCTCTCATCTTTAATCCTATCACACTTCAATCATGTAGGCTGAAATTTTCTTTACTGGGTGTCTGCCTAAAGATGCACACTGCTGGAAAATGCTGCTTTTTGGAGAAGAGACTTAAAACTTGGCAAATCAAGACCTTTGATATCCTTTTAGTATTCCTGTGAAAATGTAAGGCATCTGGCCACCCTACATGTGGGAGGGATAAGAGTGCAGTGGGAGGAGAGTAAAAAATTACAGTAACAATTACTAAAGCATAAAATCATTGAAAATCTATGCATTGAATATAATCCAGAGGCTGCAGCTACCTTGTGCCTCTCCACATGCTAAATTGAAAGCATTTCTCTTATATTCATAATGCCTTACCCCCTTCCTCAGACAGTATGAAAAAGAAATTACCTCATAGAGGCAAAAGCCAATGTAGAAAGGTGGCATACAGCAAGTTATTTACAGGAGAGCTGTTAGGAACAAAAGACTATGGAATAAAGGAAGGAAAGTGGAAACAGGACAGGAAAAAGACTGGAACCTATATGAAATAAAAAGCATGGGGATAGCTAGAGTATAGCTAAACTAGAGTACCTAGTTCAGAGGAAGGAAGGTGGAAAAGCTGCCAGGGAGAAAAGTGAAGTGACTGTGTTAGGACAGTCTGAAGGAAAAAAGGTACAGAGACAAACCTGCAGAAAAATCTATACCAATCAAAAAGCATATCCTCTCCAATGCCTGTGATGGAACTGAAGATTTTGAATTCCACCATTAATTTTCTCTTTGCCAATATGTACAAATATGCATTAATTTAAATTGCATTAATTAAGTTCTCCAACTCACAGAAAATGGAACTAATAGAATTATACCTGCTATTCCCAAATACTATATATAATATGGTCTTCCCCTATAAATATGTATATAATATACTATATAAAGTACAATAAAAATATATATTGGTATGTACTTCAGGTAAATCTGTATCTAATATACTACTTATATTACATTTTTTAAGTCAGCCCTCAAAGTGATTATGCACATTATTAACAAGAATAAAACATATGAATGCATACGGTAAGTTTGGTAGCTACAAAAAACCCCATTTATTCTGAGTTTTCATTACAGATGATTAACTAAACCAATTAAGGTAACAAAAAGCACCTTAAGAATTGAAAATGGTACTGAAAACATAAAAAAAACCTCCAGACAAATAACCCCCAAAAATGCCATTTCACTATCACTGGAGGAAATTTTTGGAAAATAAAATTTAGCAAAAATTAATTAGCTTTGACAATATTCTGTTACAAGCGGCTAAAGATTTGATTGCCTCGTGGAAGGTTAAAATTCAATACATTCATATCTGTCCTGTATGAAGTAAAAAGGGTTTCAGGAAGAAGTGGAAGACCAGTACATTCCCAAAAGAGGTGTACTACCCATTCTTCTCAAGTAGATAAAAATAACTGAAGTCTGCTGATATTTAATAGCCCTACATGTTTCATGTGGTGCTGTACACAAATGTATGGGATAAACAGTACTCCTACCATGACTGCAACAAGAATAAAAACTTCTCTGTCATTATCTTTCACCTACTACTAGGGGGAAAAAAATCTATTAAGATGAATAAGTGCTGTAACACACAGTTTTCTGCTAATTACCAAAATATTTTTCTACTAATTAGTGGAAAAACCATAGTAGTTTAAGACTGAGTGAATAGTTTGGAAAATACAAAAGCACAGAAGAAAGAGTGAAACTGGCTACTGAGAGCTGGCTCCGAATGCTCGAGTGATAGTTGGGTCATTACCAAGAGCAGAGAACATTCTACCATAATGTCTTCAAGTTTGCTACTATACATAAACATATGTAATTAAAGGACTGAATCTCAACTCAAAACAGTTGGAAGTCTAAATTATCATTCAAAAAGATGAGTAAGCCAGTAAACAGACAGACTCAACTTTGTGTTCTTGTATGCTAGCCATCTACAACTTGGAATTACACATTTTATTCCGAAAGCTTTCTGTCTTTCTGGGATGAAACATCGGTCATGAGAATTTTTCCTTTAATATTAGAGGGGAGGAAAAACCTTGGGGGAGAACACTTGTTCAAAGCAGCAAAATACAAAAACAGTAACAGAGAATGAAACTCCGTTCCAACAAGTGCACAGCACTCCTTTGGCCATTTTTGGATGCACACAAAAAATGGAAAAAAAATTAAAACCGTATAAAGAAATGAAATGGATGTATTTCAATCATTAAAATTATCCTTTTAAAAAACAAAACAAAACAAAGTTAGGAACATACCAGAGGTTAACTTTTGTCTCCATATCAACAACCAACCTGACAATTCTAAAATGTTAGACTATCTTTTTCAAATAACTGTTACTGTCTAAATTAAGTAGTTATGCTAGTTAAACTCTCCTGAGCAACTCTAACTACAAACTGTATTTCAAAACGTTCTGTTTACTTTACACCATTCTGAACCACAGATGACAAAGTTTGCTTGAAGCTGTAATTACTCTGCAAAGCTGGGAAGCCAATTAGAGGGCCTGAAACCTGCCAGTTCCAAAAAAAAAAAAAAAAAAAGCACAGATCATCTGTTCAGATTTTATTAAAAAGTTTAAAGTTTGAATTCTATAACTTTAACTGTATAATCACCAGCATTTTCCTAAATGCAGTCATTCAGCATTTAAAAAAAAACAGAAAGAACACTAATACCATTTTATTATTTCATATATGAAAGGTTTCAGCTTCAGCAGAATGTGTTGATATAGCTAGACAAGAATACTAAACATTCAAGCAGACATAAAAAACCGTACTAAAAAACGAACAGAAGGTTGCATATCTGAGAAATTATTTCTAATACAGACAATACAGACTGAGTTTTAGCACAGAGGATAACTTCCGGTGATTATCAAATTATATCAAAAAAATAGTATCAAGCCACTGCTTGCATTATTTATAAGGTATGCACTTCTTAACATATAGGGAGAGTGTTGTCTTTACGCAGATCTATATGTCTCTATGTATCTATCTATTTGCACAATAATTTAACCTCGGTTTCTTATTTTTCCTTGGTCTTTCATTTACAAGATAAACATTTTTGTCCCATTTTTGCCTATTTAATTACTAATCTTTCCTTTTCATATCAAAATTTAAGGAACACACTCCTTACAAATACCTTTTTCTGTTGTTGTCAGTCTGCACTCCAAATTCACACTTCTCTGATGACCTTTTTTGTTAGACAAGTAGTAGACAACTAGCAGAACTAATACACCATTTTCATAACACAGAGACAGATACATGTGTTTTTGCTCATATGTACATGAAAATCCATGAATTTTACATAAAGGAACAAACGTATGTGTGTACCCATACACACCTCCTTAGCTTGGTCCTCTTTGATTCTCCCACTTGTTTATCCACTCCCTAAAGGAAATCCACTTCTCTGAGGCTTTCCAAAAAGCTTTGTTCTTTCTTACTACATCTTATCTATGGTGAGTATCACCCTAAAATTAAGTCTGGTCACATAGAGATTTATGTGAAGAATTTAGTATCTCTTCTTTGATCCAAACAAATACAGGTTTACCCTAAAAATGCTATTCAAAACTGCTCACAACAGATCATTTTTGTCCATTGTCCCCTTGATCACATCACTCTTTTCTTGTCATTTCCCGTTTCTTACCCAGATCTATCACATCAAATATAGACAGCTTTTCAGTATGGTCTGTCCCCACAACCTACTCTTATCCTTGTTATCATTTTTTTTATTCAGTATCAAAATTCCACCCATCCCTTTACTGTTACAATTTCACCATCAGTTCTCAAAAGCATTTCTGTTTGTCATACTAGTTCTCTTTAAAATCCTCCTTAAAACTCTCTTTCACCATGCCTTAAAAAACAGGAGGGAGGGAAGGAGGGAGGAAGAAAAGAAGGGAGATGAGAGTAAAAATCTAACCTTGACAATGGATTAGTTGTTGATGTGCTGAGACCACTGCCTGTACTACAGGCTAATACTGTCTCATTGTTTTCTCATACTCCCCCCATCTGTTTGCATCCATCTGTTGTCACTTGTTTTATATTCGGAATTTTAGTATTTTGGAGCAGGAATTGACTTTTTGTTCTGTATGGGTAAAAATCCCACTTCTGTGGGACTTGGCTCATGACAAGTACTTATATGTGCTTTGATAATGTAACAACATATATGACAAAAACCCCTTTAATTACATTCTTGAAGCTGTAAAAGATCAAACTTAATACACTTCATCATGCTGCAAAGTCTTTTATTTCCAATACTTGTAAAAGTACCAAAGTAGCAGCCATGTCTTCCTGCCATTACAACTAGCTTCCCATTTGCCCCTTCATGCAAAGAGGGAGAATGGAAATAGGAGATTTCTAGATGGGTTTTGCCTGAGCTTTACTTGGTTTTAATGGAAGACAGTAAAATTATACACCCTTCTCTGTCTTTCATGCAAGCACCCCAGTTTTATTTAAGCAACTGGATATATCACACCAGCATAAAAACATTCAGGCCTGGCTATAAACTTCTAAGTCAAAGGGCAGAATACCACCTATACCACCTAGAAACCATTCATGAAGCAATTTGAAAGCCTCACAAACATTTCTCCATCTAACACAGATGGAAATATTTCCTATACACATTTGATTTGAGTTTGAACTTCCATAGATGCATTTGCACATTAAGTATATGACATGTACATTGTGTTTTTCTTTCCACAAGTATTTTCAATATTGAATGAACATTATTTATTCAATTATATTACTATTACTTTTGAATCAAATTCACACTGTAATTATAAGTACAGTTATATCTTATCTCTGGGTTCATGTAATCAGTATTGTAACAAATTTTTTTAAATGGACTTAAATCTCATCGAAAAGTTATTTTTGGAGTTGCACACAAGGTCATGTCTAATGCCTAAGTATTTTAACACATAAATTAATCTCACTTACAAAATACATACATATTTTCCTACCCATTTCTTTAAAGAATGTCCTCAGAATTCTTTAAGCTCTAACATTATTCCCCCAAGACTTTTTCCTGTTTTGAAGATTTTTAAATCCCAAAAATAATAAAATCTTATTTCTGGCCCACTGAAAAGTTAAGACTAGGAAAAAGTAGTACAGATTCTCCATTTAGAATAGCCAAAGTTCCTGATAATCACTTCTGCAGGGAAAACAAAAATAAAATAAAATAAAGTTTATAAAAGGTTGCATTCCATAGTAACTAAAATTGCTTTTTGTTTCTAAAGACAAGAAAAAGGGTAGCTGTACCAGAGTGCTTAGAAAGCACAATCTTTCAAGATAGGAAAAAAGTTCCAGGTGACATCATTTTTGGACAAAGCGCAAAGGATACTGTGAAGGGATACAGCTCTTCCCAATTATTCCCCATGTAAAGATCAAAATGAAGGCAAAGGGCCAATTCTTCGAGATACTTCATCCCAAATGTGCTGTGTGATTACCTACACACATCACTGCGCATGTGAGAAGTTGGGTTTTTTTTTTTTTTAAATCAGTGAAATCACAAATCTTCCTTAAGTAGAACTGAAGTAGAATTCTTCCCCACTCTGCTTTCTCAAATAATGATGACAATCAGAGACCAAAGTGGTTTACATAAAGCAGCGTTTATTCCACTTACACAACAGTGGGTCAGTTGAAAACAGCATTATGAGGCCATGTTGGTTTTTAAGGGGGTGGGGGGGGCATTGAGGAAATACATCCTGTTACACAGAGCATTAATTTTGTTCTCAAAGAAGCATAATGGAGTTTTAAAAGACAGGACATTTTTATCAGGCCTTTGCCTGTACAGAGAAGTCATACCAACTGAATCCAAAATTATTTTTAAACTGGTTCTGACTGCATAAATGCCTAAGCAAAAGCAATTTAAATTAACATATTTTATTTTGCAGTTGAAGTGGGCTAGGAATGCACACCCACTCAGTTACCATGACTCAGTCAATCAAGAGTATCTGTACAAGCTACAGCAGTTTGATCACTTGCAACTGCTCCTCTCTACCTGAAAAGAGCTGAACTGATTTTGAACCAGACAATTCCAGTAAGCTCACACCTCTGATTTTACCCCTGAAAACCAGTACCACCCGGTTTTAAGTTTTCACAATGAATTTCCCACCCATGTAATTACACCGCCTTCATTTATCTTCAAGTGCACGATAAGACACCACAGCAGAGCTTTTTGTGAGTCTCAGTGTCAGGGCATGAGCATTAAGGGACTAACAGCCTGCTTCAAATATACAGCTCTCACAGCTCCCATTTAAAAGAAGGTGGTTCTGTTAGGTGTAAAATAAGCTGGCTCTGCAGGAGAGGAACCAGTGATTCCTACACAGTATTCAGTGTCACCAAATCTGGCCGATTTGTTCACCCTCCAACCTTGCAGCAGCTTCAAGATGCAGTGCAAAGTGCTCATGGCTTCCCTGTGCACCCAAAGGTGGAAGAATAGTGGCCACAGGACAGTAAAGTCCATTCAGGACACCTAAGGCCAACCTGTGTCCTTCCCCAGGGCTCAGCTCCACCCAGCCCCACTCTGTCATACCCTTCACTCAACTATGTTTCATCTTCAGTGCTCCAAGGAAGAGAGATCCCTCATCTCCATTTCAGACCTACATGGTTCCCCTACATTTTGGGTGGCTGGCAATGGACTGAAGCACATATGTGCTGCCTCAGCCTCTCCCTCTCTAAGTGAAGAGTCTGCCTGTTTACACAAACCCTTCCAAATGCCTTCCCCTCACATTTCCTCCCAGAACACCCCAAGGAAAAGGGATAGCCTCTGAACACTTCATTCTATGACAAAACACCCCTCAATGAGAAAGGTTCTATTAGCAAAGACATATTTATCACTGCAAGCACTAAATTTATTCCCTCCAGCCTTCTTGTCATTCCTAATGGAGTTCACAGACGGCAAAAAAACAGGGAAAGAGAAATGCTTAGATGCAGTACTTCAAAGTTATCTTGGAAAGAGTCAGGGAGCCACACTAGGAGAAACGATACTATGCCTGGAAAAGAGCTTTACTTTTGCAAAGTAAAGCTGATGTCACAGGAATAGAAGGCAGGGGACACTGGTAGGAAAATACCTGTATGATGGAAGCAACTAGCTTGACAGAGCTGCTTATGGAAGTTTTAAACTACACAACAAGTATCATACGAAGTAGAACTGTGTAAACTTTCCAGTGTTTAACTCCAACAGTACTACGAAAATAATACCACAGCCTTGGCCTTTTCTGCTTAAATAACAAATTGCAAGCAAGAGCCAAAGATGTCTATCATTTGGAGAGCAAAAAGTAGACTGAGACCACACTCTCACTTTACAGATAGCTACAAAGATTACATGAAGATAGGACTGTAAAGACATATCTTTAAGTCCCTGCCAACCTAATCAAGATGGTATTAACAGTGATCTCACACTCCATCTGCCTGGCTAGTAATTTATGAAAAACGTACTTCACTATTACAGGAAAAATATGTTGCGCTGCTTGTGGCCACAAACCCACTGCAGCAGCTCAGGAACTCTTGGATCAGAGGCCGTGAGACCAGTTCTTGACATTTACCAGGTACTTCCCATGAGATGTGATTCATTCATACAGCAATTTTGTTTGTTTATCTGCCCTACTGATGATCTCATCTTCAGACAGATAAAATAGCTGATGAAAAACTTACGGTCCCTTGCAATTTAGAGTGTAATACCATCCTGGTTTGCTTTTCATCCTGAGAATTCTACATAGGCACTCCACTTAATTTCATGAAACTCTTTTGATGAGTGATACATCTCCCTATTCTTGCACTGATCAGCCAACATTTCTGATAAAATTACGCCTTTTCCTGTCAGAAAAACGTAAGAAGTCATCTTGCTTATCAAAACTGGATTTTTCAATTAATATTGCATGCTTGTTCCTTTAGCTTACACAGTCTAAGAATCAGACCTATGGGACTTGCTAGTTGCAGAAAGGATTTTTGGGGTTTTTTTGGCAGGGGGTGGTGGGGGTGGTGATGGTGTCATTTTGGAAAACAATGTGAAATCTTCCAATTTCCATCAAGGCAAAGTTCAGGGACAGGAATCTAATATCAGAATTACATAACATAACCTCTGGATACCAAAAAAACCCCAACCAAAACCAGTACCAACACACTGGTATTAATTGCTAATTATGTATTTCTTTGCTTATCAGAACTACCATTTGGATCACCCTTCCAGTTGCTGCAGCAAGGGAAGACAGAACATGCAATGAAGAACATGGTAAAGGAGGACAAAAAACCCCACTGTACTTCTAGAAATTCTCTTTCTGCTGCAAACTGGGGAAAAAGTATCTAGAAAAATACTAACTGCTAAAAAAGAGCAGTTAGAATATGCAGAGCAATAACTAAGGAATGAAAAATGGCCCATGATTTAGTCAAATCCTACTCATATGAACAACTTAAAGACATCACTGCTTTTATGCTAAATACAAGGCAAAATGAGCCTCTAATACTATCAGAAGGTTTGCACAATCAATATCATTTTCTATTGCAATCAGAATATGCGAAGTTTTCCTCTTCGAGCTGTGAGATGAGACATGGGCTTGGAGCACGAGATTATTTTCTTACCAAATAAAATACACAAATTACTTTGTATACACAAAAGCTGAGTCAGTCTCAACTACAATTTTATCTAGAAAATAGGAAAATTCAGTCTCAGTAGCATTTTTTCCATCTTCAGCAATGAAGATGAAAGGAACTCTTTCCCTAAGTACAAATACTCTTGTGGCTCCTCTACAAATACTCTTATACTCCTCTATAAAACTAAACACTGTCACTTTTGGTACTGCAATACACTAATACAATTTTGAAAGAAATTGGGTAAATTTCCTAGTGTTCCTCCTCTGAAAGTTTCTAGCTGTGATATTTGCAACTCAGAGAGATTTTTCTGCCCCTTTAATTTTGCTCCTCAAATTCTTTAATTTCTGTTCAGAAACACTCACCAGTCTCACTCTGAGAGATCAAAAACCCTACAAATTTGTCTTTTAGAAACATTCTTGGAAAACACACAGTCTTCACTTTATCCAACACATACACACTTTGTAGCTTTGTTAATATATGCAAATTGTCTGATTGCTTGAAATTACTCATTAACCAGGCTGGAGAGCTGATTACCTGATTATCCAAGAGAAAAATATCTTAGCATGATTTTGTGTCATTTGACAGTCTAGATAATTTTCTAATTAATTTGAGTTTTCAAGTGAATTCAGACATACTAAATGAAAAACAGAGAAGAGGTCAGCGATCTGAATAAAGGTAATCTTTCCAGGAATTTTCTTACAGCAATCATTTGTCAAATGTCATAGTTATTTACAGATACTTCAGACACACACACAAAAAATGAGAACTTAGACTTCCAAAAAACATTCAAAAACCAATGCATGGCTCTTCCATGCTACTGCAAATATATCTTGTGAGCTGGATGTAAGTGGTGCATTAGTATGGCACATGGCATCAAACTTGCAGTGTTACCAATAAATTCTGAATTATATACAAAGCAATATGTAGCAGATAATCTGTCAATATGCTGAGAGAATAATAAATACTGGAAATACATACTTGCCACTGAAAAGTTGTTGAGTGGATATGGCAGATCCACATCCTGGGGCTTCTCCTTATAGCCTATGAAAGAGCCATCTGTCTTTAGCAAGAAGTATCTTGGCCGCCAGTTTTTTATATATTCTCCTAGAGGAAAAGAAAAAAAAAGTTCATTAACACTGTAGAAAAAAAACCCAAACTTGAATATTAAAAAACATATCATATTATCAGTATCAAACATTACTTATATCAAAATCTTTTCAGATGTTTTCAATTTACAGAGAAAACCTTAATTCTGTCCAAAAGGGGAAACTGAATTGCAATGGTAAGCCTGGACTGTACAGTGATGCCTCTGGAAGAAGAAGCTACAAATATGATATACTAATATTGTATAATTCTGAATCTTATCATACTACACTTTTCAAATATCCTACATGCTTACACCATAAACAATTCAATTTTTTTTCAGGAAATAAAAAACGTTCTACAGCTTGATTTATAACAACCAAATGAAACCTAAACTACTACAAGGTAGAACATTTACCCTGCTGAGCAAAGCAAAAGTCATTAATTTCCTCAAAACATACACTAAGCAAATACAAAGAAATTGTGGGCAATGGAAAAACCTACACAAAATATACTTTAAAACATAACTGAAAGCAAAAGCAATAAAAAGGAAAAAGTAGACGCCAATTACACTCCAAGGGGAAAGTCCACCAATAAACCTACCATGCCACCTTTCCCCTACCACAGAGCAAAAAATTTTGCAATATATGGGGAATTTAGGATCAGAAATACACAGATCACACAACCCCTTAATTAATGCTGCTTATTTGCTATTAAGGGTAAAAAAATTTCCTTAATACTATTACACTTTACAATACCACACCAGACTCTCAGCAACAATTTAATTTTTAAAGTGCAATTACTCAGTTAAGTACAGGTTAGTTTAGATTTGCCCAGCTTTCCTCATCTTTGATTTCTATAAATTCTGCAGAGTAAATAATGACTATTACTAGAACATTCTTTAAAGTCACTGTTTCATCATTATACAAGTGAACATTTTCAGAAAAAAAAGTGTATTAACAATGCAGAATTTCCAACAAGGAACCTAGGACTTCTGAACATTTATGAAATGTTCAGAGTGAACCATCCCAGGGGCTGGACTGGTCCTGGGCTAAGCCCCAGTCTGGCAGTGTCCTTTACCACCTCAGCACCTTGTTAGCTATAGCTACACAGGTTTCAGGCCATGAAACAGTCAGGAAGTTTAAATTCATCTAACATGGAGGTTACTTCATTAATGGGTAATCTAAAAATGCATTAATTGCACCTTCACCCCTCCATCACAGTAATCAACTAATTGTCACTGAAGCTCAACTTGGGAACTGCTGATACAGCCTTGATGAACTTGAGCACAGCTTGTAAGGATTTTGACAACACCCATGGCTTAACATCCAACTGCAGCCACTTACATGTCCAATTTTCAACATGTATTTAAGCAGAGGAGAGTAGGGAATACAAGATGGAGAAAAGAGGAGAAAAATTAACACTGGGCCACTCAGGTTGGCTTATGTAGCAAAACTCTTCCTATTTAGTCCTGCTTCTAGATATCAGGGTACTTGCTAGACTTTGTTATATAGACATTTGCACTAAGGTAGCAAGAATTGAAAAAGTCCAAGTGCGACTTAATTTGACCACTAAATGAAAAGAGCAGACATGGCACTAGTTACATTTGTATTGATGTAGAGCTTTCTCTCAGGTCTCCAGTTCTAGTTTGGCTGGGAACATCCCTACTGATACTGCCAGCCTGAGCTCATTTCACAGCAGGAAACCCCAGTTAATATGAAAGCATGCAATGAAAACCAAACCAAAACAAACAGGTACAAGATACTTTGTAAGCTGAAAAAGAAACACAAATGCAGTGTGGGAAAACAAATGTGTAACTTTAATACCAATAACAATGAAAAACTGTATCAGCATTACACGAAAAGCAAAAAATTAAGTCTGCTGAATACTTGAAAATGAAATAATCATAGGCTTAAGTAAAGATATGACTCATATTTTAAAAATATTTAAAATATGCTCTGCAACAAATTTGCTGAAATCTGCATGGACTCAATAGTTGAAGCCAAAACAAAACCTTATGTATCAGGTCATCCAATGTAAGTTTTTAAAATATTAACATCTTGGTTGTTTTCTTAAAGAGATGATAAAGAGAACCGTCTCTATTTTTCTAATAAATTATATCTCATTTCATTGTAGCAGTGACTGTTAGGAGAGAAAGCGCCTGTTACTGGGTTGCAATCTGTAAAGATCTTAGTCTAACCTAGAAGGCAGGCACCTAAACCTGCTGAAGAATTCAAGGACAGCACAGATATCAACATGCCTAAAGCAGGTCAGCCAACCAAGGGCTCAGGTTTCAAAGAGAGTCCTCCTTTCTACACAGAATAAACTGGAGAGGGAGATAAGCAGACTGTGCTCTAAGAATCAGGGCTGATAGGGTAAGTACACTTCATAGTCACTCAGGAAAGAATGGCAGCCTTTGTTTGCTTACATCCACTCTCCAGAATGAAACCTGTTGGAAAAGGAGACCATTCTAACAGGTGGCCTTACAGACCCAGCACACACCTCTCCAATCCCTTACTCCCTCTTCACTGCTTAGGACAACACTTTACACTGAGTACCCAGCAGCAGCCAAACACAGATTCTCTTAATCAGAAAACTGGACAGATTTTTAATCATCTACTGAGTTATGCAGCTGATGCTATGCCTGGAGAAGATCCACTAGAAGAGCAGAACAGCACTTTCAAGCTCCTCTGAAGAGAGTTAGTAACTTTGGATAAAAGCTAATCATTGGATAGGTAAGTACCAGTTTACCTATGAGCACAGCTGTACCTCTGTCTTCGTTCTGCAAACTACAGCCAGACACAGAAAAAACAATTTGAAAGCAATTGTAAACCACTATGGCTTCATAAGGATCCATATATTTCTTTCACAGACATATTTCTCCCAGGTGGTTTCCCAACATGAATCTTAGTCAGAGTACTTCTTCAAAACATCTGTAAGAACACACACCCACACACAAACCCTGATTTTGTCTTGAAAATACCAATATTCCAATTCCTCTCCAAGGCCTATAATGTGAATATTTATCATCTGTCCTATATTTATTTTGTAATTTAATTAACAAATGGGTGAACACTTTTGAAGACTAAACAGTGGTCTCAGTGAACAGTTCACTTAGCTGCTCAAGTGATTTAAGGGCTCTCAAGATGCACTCTAGGTGCTCTCTTGCAACTGCATTCCTTTTATATTATCTGCCTAAAGATAGAAAAACATTTTAGTCCATGCTTCTAAATACACATCCTTACTGATTTGCATTGAAAGAAATTCTCCACACAAAAAATGCTAAAGCAAAGCAGAGTATTTGGGGAAAAAAAAACCACTACCACATGTCTTCTAACTTAGCAGTCCTGCATTAAAAAAAAAAAAAAAACTGCATTTCTCAATATTACCAATATTAAATCACTTTAAAGATATTTCGAATGTATGTTTATTAAAGTCCTCAAAACAAGCAAACTAGAAATAAAATTTCACATGTGAATTTCAATTCAAGTAAAAAGTAATTCTATGAGAGAGGAGAAGTCCAGGGAGGCAAACCAAACCACAAGTTATCCTGAAAATTTAGTAACATAGAGCTGCAGTATTTAAAAAAGCAGTGGATCTGCCATAGAGCATTAATCGGTTTGTACCCTGCTTCCTGCTGAGTTAATGTAAGCTAAATTATTATTTTGCCTAAATTTACATTCTTCTAAGTTGAAAACCACATTCTTTCAGGATCTGTTTATTAGACACTAAGAAGAGGTCTCTAATTGCAACCACTGCAGCAAAGAAAGCCAAGTAATTCCTACATCCTTTTAATTCTAGGCAGTTTTTAAAGCTACTTGAGGAGAGTGGCACTAGAATATGCATCTTGCTGATATATATAGACAATAAACATATACACAGAAAATACAAATTTTATGTTGTTGGGGTCTTCTTTTTTAATAACTACTCAGAGAATACACCCAAAAGATTAAGTAAGACAGCAGTATATTCATGAAGCACATAAAAATTCAATCTGATCTTCATGCAAAAAAGCACCCTCGTAACATGCAACTCTTTAATTAACGTTGTATTTAATAATACACTGGCTAACAACAGTAACAAAGAGTGCTTAATGAAGGTTTGTTTAGAACATGACCCTCACGGCTGCCTCTTTATTTGCCTCTGTACTGAAGCCTTAATGATTTTTCTTTTTTTGCCTTTGACAGCCAGTAACAAGAAACCTGCCTTCAGGACATTTCACAAAATATGTTTATTCCAGTGATGCAACGTTGCTAGTTTTCATACTGTTGAGAGGCTTCAGAAAGGAGAGCTTTCTAAGAAATCGTGTGAGTAGTAAAAAAAATCTGTGTTAGACAAATGTATCACTCAAAAGTTTGTAATTTTTTTTACTTTACCTCGCAACTCAAACTCCCTCTTCAAACATGTATTTCACCTTAGATTCAGCAGTTGCTATTGTTAGTCTAACCAACTGTAATCCTTAAGCATATGGAAATCTAGCAATTATTGAAAAATTAATCAGCATTTTTAAATTAATCTTATTATTTTAAAATGTATTTTTAAATAAACATTTTTGCAAAACAGCTACATTTTCAATATGTAAATGGTTTCAGAGGTGTGAAGGAAATGTTTTTAATATACAGTGCTGATAAGCAACAGAAACCTGAGTTCAAAAACTTGCTTCCTTAAAAGAAGCAACAGCTGCCACACAGACATAAGTGAGATTTAAGGGGAGGAAAAAAAGAGGGAAAAAAACCCTTCAAAAAGAGAATAAACCAAAAATCTGCCTCTTGACTGTTTCATAAATTTACTCAAATGGATTTAATAGAAATAATACATAAACGTTGTCTCCCCTTCTTTTTTTCTTTCTTTTTTTAAGGCACTTTTTTGTTAGATCAAACTCCCTATAATAACATTTAATAAATAGAGGGGAAAACAACAGAATTTATCTAAGAGCATTAAACAACGTTATATAAAAGCAAATCACACAACTATATGCAATTTTCTTTTTAAAAGAAACAACTGTAATTAATGTCACGTCAAATAAAATTATCAGAAATAATGCCAGTGGTTTTGAGATTGAATTTCCTTACCTTGGCCCTCTGAGGGCAGTGTTACCTAACACACGATTGGAAGCATCAGCAGACTATTTGATTAAGTCAGTAGACACTAAGCAAATGCAAAGCACTTCTGTTAGAATATTTACTTTTTTTTAATTTCATTATAAGAAATTTGCAGCACAGTTCAAAGCTACTGTAAAAAATAAATGTTTAAGATAACTAAGAAGTATACCTACCCTCATAATTTATGTCCTTCAATCTGTGTGTGTAATCATATATTAAGCAAAGTATTGTACGAAATCTTACTGCATACTAAAAATTTAAATGAAATTGTGATTTTTCCTAATGTGCCTTAGTGTTTTAAAAGGTATTTTTATTAGATGCCCTCTCATAAGTATCTGCTGGCAGCTCAAATAAAAGCAGAATTTGGAATTACCACTTTCTGAATCTCTCTTACACTGTGAGACAGTGATTATTTATTTATACTAACTGTTTTCCCACAGTTCCCAGTAATGCTGAATGACATTTTGAGCACATCTGTACTTGCTTTAGACAAATGATTTTTTCCAGTCCCAGCTGAGAAATAGGAAACATTTCATGATACATGTAGGCATTGGCTTATACTACAGCTGGGTTTCCGTTAAGTTTCTTGCAAATTGGGAAGTTAAGGTGAGAAAGTTCAAGTACCTTTCACTGTCCACAACATCTCAATAATCCAGCTCAGATAGAACACTGGTCAATTTATGCCCAGCTATTTACAGGTACGTGGCCAGAAACCAGTGAAAACCCCACAGATGTCATTATTCTGCAGAAGGCAGCGAGCAGCCTCAGGGATGAGCTCTAGAAGTGCCTCAGCTGAGCAAGGGGGGAGGAAAGCAGGGACAACCCTCTGTCCTCCATGCCAGCCCAGATGCACTGAAGAGCTGGCAAACAGCAGATTCTTTGTTCCTGAAGCAGTGCTAAGTAGTGACCAAAGAGAAGGGCTCCTACTCGCAAAGCAGATTCCTTCCAGGCAGAGGTGCAGTCGCAGGCAGGCAGAAGACACGGAGCAGTTCTCCCTGGTTTCAGGTGCACCTCTGTAGCTAAAGTGATGGGGAGGACCAATCTCCGCAATGGAAAGATTTTCCCCACTCTTACTGTGGGGTTTCCTTTCCCCCAGGTTGTGAATGCAATGTACAAACATATTCCAGGGTTCTAGGGTTCAAATCACCAGCCACCATGGCTTTTTCATTGACTGGTGGAGTGAGTCATTGTCCTATCTTGTACAAATGCAGCAGCACTTCAGCTCCTGCTATTTATTCAACGATTTCCTGTTGCATTAATAATCTTTTCTCTAAAACATGCAAAAAATCGAGAGGAAAGTATTGAATAACAGAGAGACAGACATACCATTATTCACACATAAATGCAGTTTTGAAATTGGGCATCTACAATATCCACTCAAAATTACTGGTGTGTTTTGGCAACGCATGGAAAATAAACATTCGTTTTCATATGCATGCAATTTTGTCCTTTTAAAAAATCATACCAGAAATACCGAGCGAGCTGACATCCTGACAAATTGAGAATTGACCTTTACCATGCCCATTGTGAGCCAGCAGGAAGAAAAACTTGCCAGTTTCAACATCACTCTCACTTCCCCTTCATTCTTGAAGGATAAGAATTAGAACAATAAATAAATTAAATAGCAGTTGCTATTAGCACACGCTGTCTGGAATAACAGAGTCATGTATTGCATCAGCATCTCTGAGCAACAAAGGTAATCAATATTTTCTAAATATGCTTGCTATTCAGGAATGGAAAACCATGGTCTGTATTCTGGAAACATTTAGGAATGCTGCTCACATTTTCTAAATTTCTCTCAAGGCCATAGAGGATAAAAGCCCAAAAATGCTGCACTATTTAGATGGTTTTCAGACCAGTTTTTTATTTTTTAATAGTGTTAAGCTGTATTTGTGTAAACACAAAAAAAGTTTTAAATATTTTTCACGTATTTTTTATTGCTAAAACCTTAATGTTCTCAGTACTTTTAAATATGTATATATATTTTTACATAACACTATCAACATCAAGTGGTACTTTGTATAAAAGAAAAAATACTTCCTCTTCTGCTTTTATCAAGTGCTAGTAGATCAAAGGATCTTTTTCAGGTTTTGAAAATATTTTAAGAGTAGGACAAGTATACAAATACTAATCTATAAATTACAGTGAATAAGACAGTCAGTTACACCAGCAACAATTTAAATTCATGTAGTTAGTACAAATTATATGGTATTAAACCATATGATTAAAATACAAATGCTTTCTACATGTGGCCAAATTGAATGTAACATCTTCTTAATATTATCTACTTACAGCATTTTGTAAAACAGCTAACACTTGTTCACACAAGAGATTTCAAACTTTCCATTGTTTGCAAAAGAATACGGTGAGTCTGACAATAGCGTTATCATTCAACTGAGTTTCTTTAACAATACGTGCGTTGTCAAAAATTATGTGACTTTTCCCCCCTTAAACCCTGCAGGCAGGTTTTCACAAAGCAAACTGTCTCACTCTTAAAACTGGCACATTGCAAAAACTTTAAAATAGCTCCTCTGAACTTCCTCCTTGTCACTAGGTGTGCTCCTGGCCTCAAACCTTGCTAGGTGCCAAAAAGCCAGCACCAACAGCATTCACCTACATTTCTTCCTCAAGGCACATCACTGAAGTCAACCTTTTTGCTTTGTCCCTTAGCCTGCACCATTTGCAAAGAATCAGTACAAGATAAGCCAAAGCATTCCTCAAAGTGCTTGAGCTGGAACACCCCATTATTGCTGCACACATCAGGAGATCTCTTTGGTTGCATGAAATGCTTCATGATACGCTGCCTTGCAGCACTGCCCAGAGTAACTGAGCTTTGCACCAGCAGTGATGGAACACATAAAACCCCACAAGGAGGAACAACCAACAACCCAACTAAGAGGCTTTTTAAAAGCAAAGCCCCATTTGCAATGCTGGTGACCTCTGTCTAGGCTCAGATGCAGAAATCGCCACTCAGGCAGCCACATCTGAATTTTCAGTTAAAACTGACATAATCCAAAACTAGCATCTCCCACTCCGCCACAGTGAAGACACAAAGGCATATCAAATGCTCCCATCAGTAGTGATTGTTATCAATGATCTACAGATGCTTATTAGACTTAAGACAGAAGACACAATAGAAAGGAGTTCCTTCACTTTTGGTGAGGCCTTGGCAGGAAGCATTGGTTAGGTTCATTGCAATAAAATTTAAGTCATGCTGTTACTGACCAAAAAAACCCTGACACGTACTGATAACATGAAGATATGTCTGTAATCCACATCCACAATGCACCTCAACCACTGTTTCATTTTCCATTTTTCGGTTCAGTACAGATATCTGAATGTTGAATGTCATGTAATATTAGAGAAGAAAATGCATTATTTTCAAGTTGCCATTTTTATCTTCAAAGTAAGAGGTCACCTGTATAACAATGCTTTCATTTAGCCTTTCTGGGCTGACTTAAATTCCCTCTATGCCTGTGTCCTTTCTCACATTTCTTTCACAGTATCCTGGAAACTCACCAAAATCACTGAACAAGAAATAAGAAAATATTTTAGTGAAAGAAAGAAAACTATATTCCTATGGAGCGATCCAAATTTATTTTATGTTCTATTGTCAAACAGGAAAATATAAGTTATGCCTGACCAGCTCCTTGCCTTCAGAGAAAGAACTGAAAATAAGATCAAATGAAAGAGAAAATTAGTTGCTAATCTCATTCTAACCCCTAGCACACTCTGTAATACAAGACAATCACCAATTGGCACTTTCTGCATAAGAAAAGCTCAGGATGCAGAAGTAGGGGTATGCATCGTACCAGTCTTGCAGCAGACAGACAAAGCTATGTAAGAACTTGTAAAGCACCTGTCCCCCAAATGTCTGAGACTGAAATAACTACATTACTCCTTCTATGTCCACAAGTACCAAATTTGTTAAGTTGTTGCTTTGGGTTAGTTTTTTTTTTTAACCTCACCACATGGAGAAACCAAAAGTTTTCTTCCCTACCACAAAAAAGGCTCTTTTTAGGAATAAACAATGGAGGGAGGGAAGATATTAAACTCCTGAACTAATTAACAGAAGTAAAGGAGGCGGTGGGGGACAATGATAATTAATATGTACCCTCCTCCTAACCAAATCTCCACATACATTCATTCTGTATATGCACACACAACAGCAGCATCATAAACCGTCTCAAGTTCTTGCCATTATTCAGTTCGACATCTGCACATGTTTATGCGTCTCTCCAAACAACCTCTTGAACACCCTGCTGGAGCTGTCATTTTTTTCTTCTCCCTATCTGGCAGATGGCAAGTCAACAATCGGCATCAACAGCAGCCGAATATCTCCCCCCTCCATCCGACCCCCCTAAACAGACACAATAATAACTTCTTTGTGCTTCCCCACAATGCAGCTGCTTAAACCATTTCGCTACAAGGCTGCTTTGCCTTAATAAAAAAAAAAAAAAAAAAAAAAAAAAAAAAATCCCTTCTGTCAAGTCTAAAAAGCAGCATAATGTTAAGCAAGCTAAAGCCACAGCACAGCTGCAAACGGGCAGACACATTGACAGCTCCTCCCTTAACAAAGCCCTGTGAATTGAAGGGGGTTCATCTGAGGCTCACACAGTAATTAGTATAAAAAAGTCCGACAGCCTCTATTATGCTAGGAAAAAAAAACTGGACAGAACTGGGCTGCTGTTTTGCGTCAAGAGTTCTGCTGCAGAGTAGATAAATCATGTTGGGTTTTTTTCCTCTCTTTTTAAAGACAGTAATAAGGAGGATGAGAGAAGCTAATTTGAAAACTTGGACACAGTAATTGTACCATATGGTGAGCATTTATCCCTTCTGAAATACACGCTAACAGTCACTTACATGCACAGTGCTTTGTTTTACAGTTGTTATTCTCCCTACCATATTCATAAAATGGATCTGAATATCCGATACTCAAGAGAAGTTGTGTGTAATTAGCAGCAAAACTGCCTGTGCTTAATATATTGGCCTACCATAGCAATCCAATTAATTGCAGAAAATTCCATGCCCCCGAATTTAAATAGTGTCCACTTCAAGGATTTTTTTTTTCTTTCTCTCAAACTGGCTAAATATCACACATAATAAAGTTCAGAGAAGTAATTCATTGACACTAATACTCCTTGATACTGTAGGCTCTAAAACACATGAGCAGGAAGTATTTTTATTCTTATCCATGCAGTACAGAGGAATTAAGTCAAGAACCATTTAAGAGTAACCACAAAATATTTCAGTTCCATGATATTTGGGACATGAACTACTCAGTAAATTAAAGGTGAAACTGAACTTCAACACAGGGCACGGGAGGGAGACAAAGACTTCAAATTCACTCCCTCACCTCCACCCCCATTTTCTTCCTGGATCATTCTTTGCAATATTTTTGTTCATAAACCAAACACTTAATTCATAAGAACCTGCAAAATTTGCAAAATATACCATCCAGCCCTTAGGATCTGCTTTTTCTTTAGCACATACTTTCAGCTTTTCACCCTGTTCTTACAACCAAACCATCATGGAATCACACAAGATAAGGAACCAATTGAGTAGAGCTGGGAAAATGTAGGTTTCTTTGCATAAAGAAACACTGTAGTGAAATGGGAAAATTAATAAATCTTAAAAGTGTTGCTTTCAGAAAATAAGATGTAGTAAACTTCCAAGCAAGGGAAATAAAAAACTCAAACAGATTAGGAGATGAAAATTTAATGAAAAATTAACCACACACAAAATGAAGTCTGCAGCTAAGCCATAATACACTTGCAAGAAACCAGAATATTTTCTTTCTATTGGTTTTTACCTCAGAAGACAACAACAGAATCTACTTCAGGTGACAGAAAAATACTTTCAGTGACTCTAGATCAAAAGGGAGGTATTGGAGTGGAGTGTTAAGTGTTAAGGAGTCCCAGAACTAGGCAAAATACATCCACAGCTACCAAGAAATTGTAAGTGAGGTGAAAGCTACAGGCAGAAGACAACTATTCTTCACTGCTACCTTCAACTGAAGGAGAATTATAACCTACACACCCAAGAAAAAAAAAATCAAAAAACAAATAAACAGAAAGTTTTTTTAAAAATCTTGAAAATTTCAAGTCACTTGGCTGGATGGCAATCAAAGAAAACTGCTTACAAATCTGGTTTGAATCACACTTAACACAAACTGATATAAGATAAACAAGGCAACACTGCTTTTGAGCAGAAAAATGAAGCCCATCATATGGGCTATCTTTAAGAACATCAAGGAAATAAAATGGATGGAAACTGACACAATTTATTTCATCTTTTAAGAAAAGCTTTTAATAATTTTAAAGAAACTGATTGTGTGAATGAAAAAAAATATGTGGTGGAACAGAACAGAGAAAAGAAATTGGGTAAAAGGAGGAGATCGAAATAGGATTACATAGTCTAATGTTCAACTTTCAATCCATGAAGCTCGACAGGAACATTTTCAGTCAATATATACAACGATCTAGGGTTACCACTGCATATACTACAAGGCAGTAAAACTATTCAAGTTTATTAAAATGTTAAGAATTTCAGAGTGGCAACACTATGCCAGTGAGCTGAGAAACACCAGACGAAATATAGTGAAGAATTACTTGAATTAATAAACAGTTACAGAAATAACCTGAAATGCTCACACACTGTTTAGTTTTAAATTAACCACTAAAGAACAATTAACATAACCCTTGTTTAAGTATGCAATACTGAGAAGAAAGGAAAATATTCTCATTTGTAATGTTACAGAATTTTACAAACACTGTAAATATTATTGCAAGGTAAACAAATAAATTACAGTTTTGATAACTACATTTTCAAAAAATGACAAGACAACAGAAGAGCTACAGAGACAAAACACATACGCAACAGAGAAATAACCAGAGTTAGAAAGAAGCAAAGTGAAGAGAGAAAGACTGGATTAGGCTTCACTTTCAAAGGAAGGACTATGACAAAAGGGTTTAACAGCACAAATGGCCAGCAGCAGAGTATCAGTCATTTCACAGGAACACATTTTCAGAAGAGTTCAGGAAAAGATTTTCAAACATTCTGTATCCACAGTCCTAGCTGAATGCTATAAATTCACCATGTAACTAGTGGTTTGCACCTTGGCAATGCAAAACTCTTCCACCAATTCAGCACCCACTCCTACCAGCACCTTCAGAAAACACCAGCCTCTCCTTGATTGCTGCGACACATTTCCAAACTTGTGTGAGCACTTTTTCTTAAAAAACAAAAATCTCACAATCAGGAAATTGGAGTAAATATTTAACATGGGCATGTTCTTCCTATAACTGCTATGCATCTTTTATTCTAGCACAAACCTGGTACTAGTCAGAAAGTATTGACGGTAAATGGAAATCCCAGTCTTTGGCCACTTTGGTTCACCTCAAATACAATAACAATAATCCTACTAAGGGAGTCCATTTGGGAAGGTGAGGACCAGCTGTGAAGGAAACATGCAGTGCATTCCATGTCCCACTCCACTGCATCAGCACTGGCATCCACACAGCTGAGACAGGTCTGAAAAAACATACTCCAAGAAAAAATGTTTTGACCAGATCAAAACAATTTCAGGTCACTTTACAGCTAGTATCAGCACAAAGGAAAGATGGGAGTAACTGGCTGGCAGCAAGAAAGATGCAAAGGAGAAGGGCCATCAGCATGAACTTAGGCAAGATTAACTACTAATTAATCAGACTGCTGCTCTGCCTTGTGAGTGCAATTCTTGTTTTCCAGTCAAGCTAGAAAATCAGGTTCAAGTGATTCAAGTTTCTAAGATCAGCTGCATCTCCAAGCAATGATGCCACAATGGTTCTGACAAACTTAAACCAAGAACTTCCCTAATACAATTGCATGTTCTATACAACCAAATTATATCCTGACACTTGTGTCAGAATATACTGTTATTTACTCTACACAAATACACAGAAATTATCAATTAAAAATATGCAAACTATACAAAGCTCCGTACTCTGACAAGTAACTGAAAAATCACAATTTGAAAAGCTAGAAATACAATATTTCCACATGTATTTGTGAAATAGTTATTACAATTTAGATATTACAAAATCTTAGCAACTTAGAGATCCCAGTATGAACTGGAATTTTGAGCTAGCTGTGAAATATGTCCTATCCTAACAGTAGTGCTAAAAAGACAAGAACTACTTGGTAGGTAAAGTTTTTTCTTTAATTTACAAATTAAAATTAAAATTAAAATAAAAGCAGATAAAAAAATAAAACTCAAAGTCATGTATAACCTCAGAATTCTACATATTTCTAAAAGCATTCACTGCCTTAAATTTAATAAAATAGCTCATAACCCACACATATAAACCATAACACAGTTCATTTCTAATATACATGTTTTACATTAATTTATTTTGGACTATTTTATGAAATTATAATTGCAATAAACATTCAGGCAAATGAGGTGTTAAAAA
Organism: Drymodes brunneopygia; assembly: GCA_013400955.1. Classification (NCBI taxonomy): domain Eukaryota; kingdom Metazoa; phylum Chordata; class Aves; order Passeriformes; family Petroicidae; genus Drymodes; species Drymodes brunneopygia. The sequence goes on from VZTZ01050758.1 coordinate 2,185,241, forward strand.
GTCTTTTGCTTCAAGATTTTCCAGCCTCTTAATTATAAGAAAGCTTGACTGAGAAGCAAAAATGCAAAATTTTCAGCCCTGTCATTTTACTAGCACAGAATTTTTGCACCATTTTCAGTCATTTTAGAAACTTTGAAAACACAGCTATAAAATATGACCCCCAAATTCCAGCCACAAGATGGAACTGAAAGATGACTGACCTGGATAAGACATATAAATTTACCTCATCAAGCTCAGGATGAACTTTGTTATTCTTTTTTACACTAATAGACATATATCTTGTGGTTTCTCTTTTATTAGCATGCAATTTCTTCCTACTCTAACTATTGAAAAATGTTTCATGACTAAGCCTCCAAAACAGTCTAATAACTTGTAGGATGACCTTAACTAGATCTCAGCAAACTCTACAATTAGTTTATTCCAAGCAGAAGTGAAATTTCATACATGAGAAAACACTGATAATCTCCTCCTACATCTGGCTTTTCTGAAATTCTGATTATACATACAATAATTAACTGGCACCAAATATTTAACATTTGTGACACCAAAATAATAGGGACCAATAAGGAACTGTAATTTTCAAAAAAATATATTTGCATTTCTATTGAACTAAGTAAACAAATTTGATACGCTTTTAGTGACTTTTCTTCCTCTAGAAAATAAACAGCAGAATTCTCTAATTAGCAAAAATGAAATGGAAACTTACAACACTGACTTGAAAATCCTTGTGAAAGTCTGTACTGGTGATGTCACAAATGCTGTCACATCTGAGCAGGTATTGTCTGTAGAAGGTTCAGAAATGTTCATTTTAATCAAACCATTTATTGAAGGTAGATGTGTGTTTTGCTTTTATTTTAATGGATTAGAGAATTCCTTAAGAATCATGGTTGAAACTGTATTTAAAAATAACAAATTAGGTAAAATATAAACAGCTGAAATACAAGGATCTGACCTGCAAGGGATATAGAAAACTATGTAAGAGTGAGGGGAAACCCATACTTCATGCTTCCTTCAGCCTTTAATGATGATGTTTTCATTACACTGATGTAACACTCATATTTTCTAATTTGCTTAAAATGAACTACAAATTATCTCCTCAGAGTACTGAAATGCCAGTGATAGGGTACTACAAGACAGAAAACACAACTTCCATGCTTGCAGTCACTTTTAAATTCAATATTTTAACTTCACGATACTCTGAAGCCAGTAATATCTTCCATTTCTCCCTAACACAAAATGCTACTAAACAATTATTTTTCTTATGTCAAATCCTCACATCACTGGTCCAAACCCCAGAGACAGAGATGGAGATTCTTAATTAGCTGGATGAAAGTTTTAACTCTCTGAAAAAAATCTTGTCCTTCTCTCTTTTTTCCCTATGCAATTTGGTAATATGGCACTATCAATAGGGCCAAGCTGTTCTATGGGAAGTGATTTGAGCTGTGTAGGTAACTAAAGAACTCTTAAACATTCACCTTCCTATTTAGAGCCAAACTAGATGCCTAAGCTTCTTATGATGCAAGTCATCTACATTCTATAATAATTTCTGTATGCCCTTTCCAATAAAGGTTTAGAGTGAGAAAAACTTGAGTACAGAACTTTTTAAAAGATCTTTTAGAATTCCATGTCTGCGACACAAGAACTAGAACAAATGACAACCGAGTAAAGCTATGTTTTTATTTCAAATTTCAAAGAGGGAAAAAAAAAATCTCATGCCAGAATGAGGTATGAGGACATATGGCCAGTCTATCACCTGACTACCAAACAGCACTACCAAAGCTGCCACATGTTTGTTAATCCCGAGAGGTAAAACGCTGCTTTGTCTTCCGGGGGTCGTGCTGCAGATGAGCGCCCGCTATGATGCTGATGCATTTTTCCATGCTGACATTCACCAGGGAATACAGGCTCCACATCAGGGAGAAGAGACACAAATTTTTCATCTCCTCCAAGAGTCTTCCACATTTCTGCTTACCGAGTGACCACACAAGAACCCCAAGCATCAGCAGCACAGCTGAAACAGTTTTAACAAAAGCTTTTCTCCTGGATGTCTACAGTTTAATTAAGTTAAATTTTATATCTCAACTATTTAGTTTAGGTACATTAGGCATATTTAGTCTTAATATTTAAGAATATTGGGTATTCAGTGACAGCTTGGTCATGTAACAGCAGATAACAGTTTGATAGGGAATGACTGAAAGTTAGGGATATGATTATTCATTTACAGACAGTAACCTCTCTTCAGACAATCCATGATTAAGGGCAGAATCACTTCCCAGAGATCTGGCCATTCTCTAATGCACGTACCATTTCTGTAAGGGGCAGAAGAAGGGTGTGTCAAGGGATTAATGATCAGTAAGCTACAGAAAAACTCTAGCCCTCTACAAGATTCTGAAACAAACCTGTTTTTTCATCTCCCCTAATTCCAACAAAACCCCTCAGTGTATTACAGGTGAAATTTTTCACTAAATTTGTAGCAGGATGCTTGGCCTGGAATCTGGTCAGAAGTCAAAGCAATGCAACCTCTCTATGGGGAGCTCCTGGTGACACCATAGTGGTATTTTTTGGTGTTGAATATGCTAAAAGGCCAGCCTGGCTTACCAGCTTCAAACACACATCTGTCCCTTTGAAGTAAGACTTGACAGGATAAGCTGCTAAACTGACCTGGAGGCCTATGACTGGCAAGTCAACCTCCTCACATTATAAAAGTCCAGACTACTTCCACACAAGTTAGAATCTTCCACATCCTTTTCTCAAAGTGTGTGGAGTTGCTCCCGTGGAGTTTGGGATCCTCTCTACAGTTATTTCCCAAGTATTGAGAGAAAGAGAAAGAAGTACTCATGCCTGGAGTGTGGTGAGATACATCAAAACCTCTACTTAGTGTTTCTTTCACTAGTTTTAATGTAATTGCTTTAACATAATTGCTTTATTATAGTGCACTACACCATTTATGTTATACTACAGTTGACTAATATTTTTTAGTTTTTACACTGTATAGTAATTCTGATTAAGATCTGCTATCTGTTCATTTGTTGTAATAAATAACTCATCTTTTATAAAAATATCTGATTTGCCATCTTTAAAACCTGCAGGATAGAGTGATTTAATCATACCTCTGTAATTCCTTGAATTTAAACTGCTAAATCTGAGGCTAAGAAAGGATTTTCCCTCATTTAAACCCCATTCTGTGAAGGAGTTTAAAAACACAAGGGAGTTCTGCCTGCACCTCAGACTCAAAGGGCTTCTCTAATGAAGTTTGTCTAAGACTTCTACTCCCCCCTGTGACAACACCTCAGTTGATCCAGCTGAGGAGAAACTCTTCCTCCTGTCCTGCTGCCCAGTGGTCCTCCATGCTTGATTTGCCACTTGTGCAGCTCACCAGCCCAATAGATTAATAAAAAGAGGGGGTGGAGCAAGGCAGAAATGGAACACCTTCCTGCAAGATCAGATAACTGACCCCATCAGCTGGGAAATCATATTCTTTCTGAATTCATCACAAGATTTCAAGGGGTTCATGTTCCAGGCAGGGTCTACCTGAACCTCCCCCTTCATTAGCAGTGTATCATTTGATCTAATTAGATATAAAAATTAAAACACCTTTTAGATACTGTTTACAAAACTTCCCTCTCTCCATGGCACAGTGAATGGACATCTGTCTAAAGGACCTGGTTATGTGAGTAAAAAGTGGGAGGGCTGTATGTGTACCTACTGTTGATGGTACGAGCACCCAAGCAGACACCAATAGCTTCCTGTTGCCTCGTCTTTGTAAAAGGATGGTCCTGTTGCCCGGTTTCAGCAAGTTTGCTCCTCAGGTGAAAAGTGCAAAAATAGTAACAACTCCTGCTATCACTTAGGGAAAAAATTAACAGTAACTTACACAACACCTTTAGCTCCCTACATCTGTAATTGTGCCACCACAAAGACAACTTTTGTATTCTGAACCCAAGAACACAAAGAATGCCAGAGAAAGTGCCTTTACAATGACTTTAAAGAAGTCCATTTACTTAACATGTCAAAACAAAATTAAGAAATTACTTCATTAACATAAATCAGTACCTTCACTTCGAAAAATGCAAGAACCTAACAGGCTTAACAATACAATAAGAAAACAAAAAACCACAGCAACTAAGGTGTGTAGGCACTCCACACTCAGTAAGAGAGCTCTGACTTTCCATGATACTCTGTAGGAAAGCACCAACCTGGTGGCAAAAGCAGTACCCAGCTAAGAAAGACTGTGAAACATACCAGAAACTACAATAATTTTATCTTTTAATACTGATGCTGTGTTTCTCAAAAAGCATGTCAGGAGGGACTTCAGCAAAGAGCAACTGGATTTTTACTGTTTCATTTAAATAACACTCTAAGCAAGTCTTGGACAAATTCTCACCAAATTTACATTTCAGTGCTAATCTGAGTATCTCATGTGCAAATCTGTATAGGACATTTCATGATTTTTATTCATGGCATCATATATTTTAGGATGAACAGGAACATCTCACCACTTCAGTATGAGCTCTTCAAAAAAGACAGGTGACAGAATTTTCTCCCATTATGCAGGTACTGGCAAAAAACTATTTGGTTTTTTAAATGCTTATCTTCCCAAATCCACTCTGTTTTGATGGTATCAAAATATTCTTCTTAATATTTTTCAATTTTTCTCTTAATCATCCTCATCATGGTTCTGAATATGACTGAGTTCAACATTCAGTCACAGAGCTCCACTACTCTTTAAGCTGCTACATTAAAGAGCTCCTTTACATTTCTGCACTAAGGTTCTTTCTCATGGAAAGGCAATTCCATATTCCTCAATAACCACACAGGCTCTCAGAATCTCAAGTTCTAAAGGCATTCTCTCTCCAATGCTGAAAACATTATCATTTTTCTTCTCTATTTTCTTCTCTCTGCCATGTAAATATTCATTTAAATATTAAATATTAAAAGAGAAACTGGAATGGAACCATGAATTCCCATTCCCTATGCTAATTTACTTCTCTGTGTTCTTACTATGCATCTTGAAAAGCTTCAAGCAAACCATTTTCTGCATTACTTGACTAGGAGCTATCAAGAATTACAAGCATTTAAGAACTCAAGACATTTTATTTCACACAATAAGTTTCCATTTTTTTCAGTTCATGGAACTCTACCATTTTCCAGCAGGGACATAGTGTCCTAAATATCAAAAGAAATGCTGTCTTACACCATGGACAATTTGGTTTGTTTTTCTCAGTAATCTTTTGTAGACTATTCCAAAGTAGTCCACAGATCCCCCTGAATCTGCAAACAGGATGAAAACTACTTTATTATTACTTGTAGCTATTATTAACTTGTTTTTAAAATAATATTACTTTTGAAGTGCAAGATTGTCCCTTTCCCAGCTTCATGAATGGGCTTAGCACTGGGGTGGAAGAAAGCAGCACAATTAAATCTGATATGCAAATATTCATCATTAACAGAAAAATATAGGTAGAAATAAGAAATACAGTTATTAAAAAGGCAAAGAACTAGCTCAAAAGACCTTACAAACAGGCTGGATACTAATGAAAATACTGAGGCCAGAAAAAATGACTGCCATAACTAAGAAAGAAAATAAAGTAATTCTCCCTTTCTAGCCCTCCCCCCTTCCCACCTGCCATGTTCACTTGAGTGTCTTAATGAAAAAGTTAAAAGGTGATTGTAGGAAAAACATTAGCATGAAGCATGAAAAGCTGCCTAAATATGGAGGAAAATTAAAAGATGATAAAACATGTCAGCATAGGAAAGAGAGAGTCAGGAGGTCACCCAACAATCAAGGTTGGCATGATTTTCATATGACATCTTCCTCAATGACCTGGACAGCAGTGTGATCTGAGACATCTTGATTTTACAGATGATACTGCACTGCAGCCAACAGTCAAATGCCACATCTATGGCACAGGAGAACAGAAGGATCTGATCTCACAAAATTGAGTGGGCAAAGACAAAAAATGAACATCGGGTACATAAATGTGAAGCACTGTATCTAGGAAAAAATAATACAAACTATGCCTAACAATGTTTACTTTAAAATCATAAATTATACTTTAGTTGAGTCCTGGATTCATCACTGACAGTTCCATGAAACAATAAGTGCATATAAACAACAGCCAAAAAAACCTGTCAAAATGTTGGGCATATCAGAAAGGATACTGAGAACAAGAGAAAGGATGTCATTTGCTGATACAGAAAACAGTGCTGTGCCCACATCTTCATTACCTTGCACAGCCTCGTCTCCAAGTCTCGAGAAGAATGTAGTAGAATTGGAAGAAATCACAAAGAAAGGAAACCAGAATGATCCAGGCATTGGAACAGCCATCTTTTCTAAGACAGGATGAAAAGACAGGAGCTCTTTAGTTTGGAGAGGAGAAGGTCGAAGTTTGCAAAATCGTGAAGGCAGTAGCTAAGTGCAGAACTGCTGTTCACCAAATACCATATGGCAATAGTTAGGGCCCTTGGTGAAACGCATCCACAGATATGCAATCTAACATAACACTAGGAAAGTGCAAGGGGAATGAGAAGCAAGAAAAAGACCAAACTTGCAAGCTCTCCCCAAACAGCACATCCTCTGCCACCGCAGCAGACAGAATACTGAGCTAGATGGGCCATTGGTATAACTCAGTTGGCTATTCTCATGGTATGCTTACTTCAAAAAAGGTTTCCTCATTTGCAATTCAAACTGCATGGCAACAATTTAAAACCACAATTTCTTCTGTGTGCACATGAAGAACGCATTATATTATCACTTCTCTTTTCTTACTGAGCCTCAGTAATTACAATTCATCCAGGCTATACTCATAGGTCTCTAAATCATTGATCTCTCTCACTGCTGATCTCAGTATAAGTCTTTATAATCTTGCACTGCAGCACCCAGAAATGGGTGCCTTTGTCCAGCTAAGTCCAGCTAAGCATCCAATGGAGCAGAAAGATGCATCTTACAGGTTCTATCACTGTTTATGCATGCATGTGTTTGCCTTCTTCACAACAGCAAGATAGAATTAATGTCCAGTTTGTCATGCATGGTCCCTACGGGACTTTTTTCTGAAGAGCTTCTTACCTAGCCACTCATTCTCCATTAACTTTTTTCTAAAGTAGATCATTCTAGAGTGCATGTCAAACTTGCTCCCCACTGAACAGCTTCCAGCTCCTCACACAAATCACCGTATTAGCAATATCATTCAGAATTCTAACCCCATCCTGCAGCACACCTGCAGTTCTTTTCATTTTGGAGACACCTCAAAATATTAATAACCATTCTCTTTGCCATTACTCACCACATCAATGAAAGTACTGCTTAGGCAGAAGTCAGGAAACAGCTTAACAAAATTCTGCTCCATATTTACTTCTGTTTTGATATGGAACCTTTAATAATTACTCAGCACAGTCTTCTAACAGTTTTGCTCTTAGAAACAAACCTCACAGTTGCTCATCTAATGTATGAATCCTTTTTTGCTTATGAAAACATAATTCACAGAATATCAGAAGCCTGAATAAATCCAAGATACAATATTCAAAGCCTCTAAACTATACACAAAGACCGCTACCTTGTCAATAGGAGGAAATCTGATGAGTTTCACACAAATTAACCTTGCCAAATACACAGTGACTCATCTGATTTTCTAATAGTCTACTTGTTGTAGTATTCTCCCTTTAGTTAAATTGATGTTAAGCATTTTGCCATATTAAAACACATTTTGCTTGAACATAACAAACATGAAAAGCAATCCAAATAATTTTCCCAGTGTTATTTATTAATTACTGTCTATGTCACACATAAATTTTATCATCAATGATCTTGTGTTTGTTTTCCAAAGTACTGAACCTGTTGGAGAGCCAGCTGTAAAACTAATCACTGCTGAATAGAAGAGTATCATCACATACATTAATCCCCCAAATTTTTAGTCACACTTTCCAGTTTGACTTGGGGTTATATACAATTTAGAAGGAAAAATAATGGAATCCATCTTAATCTCATAAAATTATGGAGGAAGAAAAAAAGAATCCATCTTAGTCTCAAAAGAAGTAAAGGATTTACTAAAGGTCTTATTCCTTTGTGTACAACAGGCCACATGACTGATCTTTAACTCTGACATTAAAATAACATAGTAAGTGTGTTCCAGAATAATGGTGTAATTAACTCAAAATGCCTACTGCAAATATAAAAGAAAAACACCTTCAAATATTCAACAAATACCACCTTGCCACGACTATTGTTATCTGCTGCTGCCAATCAGTATTGCTGTTGCTGTACAAAGACTCCAGTGCACCAGACTGTCGCTAATTATGTATATTCAAGTGATTAGCAAGCACTTGTTGCCTTGTTCACACCACCCTCCAAACAGCAGCCTTTGAGAGGAGAATAGACTGTAAATTTATTGAGAGAACACTGTTAATCCTTTGGGGAGAATGTAAATGTAAACAGGACTACTCTACATCAAGGTGCTTTGACAACAAAAATCATCTGCATAAACACATGCTCGACAACAAACAGGTGTTCTATTTCACAACTAGCGCCCATTTGATGCTTTCAAGTAAGCATTATGCACAAACTGTTAGAAGTACTTTGAAACCAGCTGCAATTACTATAATTAGCAGTTTTCCTACACTTTGGTGGGGTTTTTTCCTATACCTGTTCAGTATTGTGTTGGTTGCAATCTGTAAACCAAAGTGAAGCTAAGGTTCTGGCCTCCTGCTTAAAGTTTGCTATTCTCCATGCTAAGTTCATACTTATCATTAAAGTGCCACCAGTTAAAAGATGATGTTGGCATCAAATAACAGCTCTATAATTCTCAGGTCACACATGTAACATTCATCATGAATAGGAAAACAAGGACAATTGCCAAAATAGTTCCATAAAAATAGTAAACCTTCAATGTTCAGGATTTCCCTTTCCTACAGAAATGTCCCTAAGAACACACAAGATTTATTTTTACTAACAAGAAATTTACTTCTAGTCCTATCAGACAATGGGTGGCGAAAATTCTTGCTTGTAGACAGCTACTCATTCTAATATGTACCAAGTAAGTGTTTTAAAAAATTATTTCGTCAGAGTGCACATGCTTCCTTCTGTTTAATTAACACAAAATACTCACAAAGCACCTCTACCTCTTTTTAAATTTTATTAATATTATGTGTTCAAGCATTTTTGTAGTCTATCTCAGCCTTTCATGGCATCTACACAGTCTAGTTTTCAGCAGTTCCAAATGCTTCACCACAGTGATGCATTTCTATAGGTGAGTCCAAGATGAACAAGTCTAGTGGCCTTCTCCAAAGTCAAATGGTAATGGGCTAATTTCATAAGCCTGGCAGTGCCACCTACAGATAGTTGAAATCCAACTCTCCTACCTTATAATTTGCCAGGTTTTAGCCACTGAACTGAATAATTTCATATTCAGCACCTGCTGAGAGATCTTCTTTGCCTGCAAATGAAAAGCTAAGACTAGGACTTCTCAGGGAGTAAGAACATTACTGGGAGGAAGGGCTACAGATGATAAATACACACTACTAAAAGAAGGAAAGGCAACAGGAAGAAAGAGGCTCCTTTACCTTTGGTGAAATAGGCAGGAAAATCTATGATCAGCAGAAGAGAACCTACAACACAGCACCTTTCCAAGACCTGAAGACAGTCTACTGTTGACCAGTTTATTTGACATTCTCCACCAACATACTCCACCAACACAGAAATGTGCCTGAGGTCCTTATAAGACTTTTTCCACCTGTAACCAAAGGCTTCTGGTCTTTTGGACATCCATACTGGGTGATTAAGAGTGATCAAGTGAGATTAAGATACATTTTTAACTGTCTTCTTTCTAACTACTTTCTTCCCACCAACCTCTGCTCAGCTGGAAATTATATAAGGTCTTCAGCTGTGTTGAGCCAGCCAAGCAATACACACTATATTCATAGACATTATTCCCTAAAAGGCCAAAAGAATGACCAAAATGATTAATAAAAGTTGCAATATTACAAAATCTAAAAAAAAAAAAAAAAAAAAAAAAAAAAAACAAAAAAAAAAAAAAAAAAAAAAAAAAAAAAAAAAAAAAAAAAAAAAAAAAAAAAAAGGCAGGAAGCATTGTCTAGAAAATTCCAGGAAAAGCCAATGTTTGGACTTCCAGAGACACTATCCTTTGTGAAGCCCAAACAGAGGACAGCAAACCAACAGGTACTTTCATTTACTGTATTAGCTCTTACGGCAAAGATGTACATAGTGAACCCAATTTCCTTTGTACAAGCAATCCCCACAATGACACGGACAATTTGTTTTCTCTGCTGCTTCTTTCTTAACAAACAGAAAAAATCTGGTAAACTATAAAAAAAAAGGATCAATGTATCTACACGTTGTATATTAAAATATGAAGAAACACAAGATTCAGTTACTTTAATGATTTCATGTACACTAACTCTAACATTGTCTTGTATTGGTCATCTTTGTGATTTGTGTTCCTAGTTCTCACCAGGTAATAATCCAAAATCAAATTTCACAACACAGCAGCACTCAGCCACTGCAAAAATGCAAACACTGCATATCATCAACATCACCATTCATCCAACCTGCAGTAAAGTCAAAGGAGTTAGACTCCTTTTTGGTAAGGGGTATCTCTTCTATGTCCGTTTAATTCTCTGAACCAACACTGCCTGCCTAGATGAACACTGCTGCTACACCAGAAGATGTAGCTGAAATGCACATGCAAAGGTCACAGTCAGCAGGCCCTTCTTTGCCCTTCTAGGGAGAGACAGACCTTAGCTTAGCTAATCTCAGTGTATCACAATCTCTCCATCCCATCACATGAACTGATATGTAATAGTTTAAGATAAACCTGATTTTGTAGCAAAACATGCTAAGAGTTAGCAATTTGTTACAGAATTTCTGATGGGAACAGTAACTTCTACTGTCACCATACGAAGATGTTGCAAGGGGGAAACAAACGGCTGTGAAATGCTTCAACAGCTCCAAGCAGATACACAAATATGATTCCATTATTTTATTGTCAAGTGACTCAGCTAAATGCTAAATAGAAAAGACAACTATAAGGGTGCTCACTACTCATTCATATCACCACACAGTTACACGCAGACACATCCGCTTTCTGTTTATTTAAGACTCTTTGTGAGACTCAAAGGCAACTAATTAGGAGAAATAGTGTATTGAATTCCAACATAAGGAGGAGGTTAGTCTGATTTCCCATTTACATACACAAGTATGCAGTGTTTCAAGTAAAAGTTATGAGACAGAGTTAAAGAAGAGTATGTAACAGAAGTCACTATCAGCATTTGCAAAGAAATATATATCATTTGTTAAAAGTATTAAAGCTTTACAAACAATCAGCATCCTGAAAAATCTGTGCTTATGTTTAAATTCACCTTAATACAGGACGTAAATTAAAGCATGCATGTGAGATCAATATGGTAACATTCTAAACAAATGCTTTGAAATCACAAGCTTTAAGTGCATCGGTCAAAGAAAAAAATAAAAATAATAGTCAGCCATGGGTTCCAGAAAAGAAAGAAACATAATTTTAACAGGAGATAATTCAGAGCCTTACAGAATTACAGTTATCTCTGATTTACGGTTTCATTACATTCTTCCCTTAAAAAAACCTCTTCCATGAGTGCGGCATCCAGATTTTCCATTTTTTGCATGTATTCTGATGAAAGGTGAGATCTTCCTAGAAAGAGTTGGGCAGATGAAAAGGACACATATTTCTGTATAAAGCTAAAGTTCTTAGCTAACATTCCTAACAAATCTCATACCAGAGTACTGTTGCAAGATTATGTTCTTCCTGCAAAACAGCATTTAGTGGTTACACATGCATTAGATCTGAGAAGGTCAGATCTGACCCCTGGATTTCCTCAGGAAGACTGCAGAACTTCAGGGAGGACCAGCTGCTCTTTCCAAAAGCCCAGGTAAGCAAGCAGGGTGAAATCTGAAGAGGACAATCAGTCCTTCCTTTCAGGATTCTATCAGTACTTTGTTAGCTACCATCCATCAGGAATGAAAAGGTGACTAGCAGGAGACAACATATCACACCTATGCAGCCCCTTGTGTCTGTTTCTCACATTACCTTGAAGGCTTCCTGTTTAAGAGAACTTACAATGCCAGAGAAATTATGGTATTTATCAGGATGCTGAAGAAAGCACGAGGAAGCTAACATTGATCAACATTCTCCAAATTATGTAAGGCAGCCCACAATCATAGCCTGTAAGCTTTCTTGGCTAAACTTTAGTGAAAGGTTTTAATGAGGTAAGAATTTAATTGTTGCTAAGAAAAGGAAAACCTCTTTTCAGAAAGTCCCCCTTTTGTGGCAAGGGCTCCATACAGGCTGTGTACATGAGTGTCTACTGCAAAAATCAAACATTTAGGACTGCTGTGGTAGGAGATGCAAAGCAACAGAAGAGTGCAGCTCACAGAGTGGGTGATAGAGCAAGCTACAGGGCTTAGCTAATGGGAGCAGTCAGACACCCCCCAGGCTCAGAAATAACTAGCAGTGAACAAAGGAACAACTAAAAAGGCTGCCAGAAACAGCCTGGTGGGGACAATGCAGTGTTCAAATCAAACACTCCAGAGCACCAAAGCCTGCACAAGGGTGACCACTGAAGCTGTAACTGTACATACAGCGCTGGCAACTGGGACCAGTGACCTATCCTGTCCATGAGGCAGGGCACCAACAAACCACACAAAACACAACTTCAGGAACAGGAATAGCGGCAGGCTACTTTGGCATGGCGTCATAGCTGTAGGAGATTTGGGTTATGGCTATTGCCAACATGTTTTGGAAATAATTATCGATACTGTTAACTACATTATCAATGGTTCAGACTTCCCAAACTGTTTTTTCATTGTCTTTCACTCCATTTAATTATCTGCTGCAATGGGGAAAGTGTTGCTTACAGACCAGCTAGAAAATGTAATCTAGTGTCTTGGTAAGAAATTAAGTTAGTGACATTTAAGTGTTTCTCAAACACAGAACGGCATCCTTCCTCACAGACCAAGCTTCTAGAAAGAATACATTCTCCCTGCAAGAATACATGCTGTAAGCTGTGTTCTCTGGCTGCCTCCATATTTGACATTCCTCCTAATTTATTGGGGAAAAAAAAAGCCCCAATACAAACAAGATCATAAGTTTACAGAAAACATACATACTCTCTGAAATCTTTCTTCAGCAGACTGAGTGAGAGTACTCCAATCAACTGGTTTGTTATATTTAACAAAGAGAGCACTACTTGCACAAATATTTTAAGTAAGTACACTTTCAAAAGCAGTTTGTTAAACAGGACCATATTTTAAATAAAACACTGTAATACATTTACAACTAAGGCTGACTATACGAAATTTGCATACACCAAAACACCCATGGTAGATCTACCATATTGTCATGGAAATCGGTCACCCTGCACATTAAAACCACAGTACAGCAACTCTTTTTAAGCCGCCTTTGTGGTACTCACAGCCCCAAGGCAGTGCAAAGCAGTTCCTCCTCCTCTATCCTGTTCCCAGCACGGGCAGGGGCTGTGAGTGGCTTTGGGAGCGGTGCTTGGGGCTGATGTCATGCTGGAGGCTGCAGGGAGAAACAGTACCAGGGAGTGTCAAACCCTGGCACTGCGTAGGGGATCAGCACAGGGGGAAGGTTGGAAATCTGGCCTGGGACCAGCGAGACTTTAGATCACGATTTCACTCGAGAAGGCAGCTGTAGCAATAAACACAACGTTCGCTTCTGTTCCACGGGATGTCTCAAATGTAAACATTCACTCTATAGCTGAATTCCCAGTTTACATTACACTAAGCACAAAGAAGAAGAAATGCAAATAGCTGATCTCTAGTAAGGCTAATAAATCTCTAAGTGTTGATTCCCAAATACTTTCAGATAATTCCCTTCCCCACTTCCACAAAATACCTTTGGAATGACATCATTACAGTTTTAAACAGCAAACTACATTTATGACCCTGAGAAGTTAAACAGAAGGAAGAAACAATGAATGAGATCATCGAGGAGAGGGGGGATGTTTCTTTTCACAAATTACCGCCACTTTCTTTTTTCCCTTTTTTTTTTTTAATTTTTACTTTAAAAAAAATTTGCATCCTAAAGCTTTTCTCAGTCTCTCCATTATGTAACAGTTCTTTAGGAAACAGCCAGCTACCCTGACAACTGGGATGTTTTGCCAGAGTGGCTTTGTCTAAATCCTAAAGCAGTACTTGGCTATGCGCTGAGCCCAGTGCCTGCCTGTGATCTGAATGCCAATTAACAGTGCTGCCCTTCTTGTCTGACAAGTCAGAGACTTAAAGGTCCATCTGAGGTCAGCAAACTGTCTGGGCTACTTTTGTGAGCTTAAGAGACTAAGAAACACAGCCAACAACACAATCCTTTCCTTTAGGTGTCACACTGGGCAAGGACCATTTCATGTACAATTGTCACTGCATTTTATTTAAAGCAGAAAGAAAAATATTCATGTTTTACTTCAGTTTGCTATCAAATCTTGCTTTCATTCCCTGCATCACCAGTGAAATTCAACCTCCTAGTGGACAGGTGGTGATGAAGACTAAACTGTGCGTACTTTGAAGTCAGTCAAATAAACATCCTGGGGTGCATCAGGAGCAGTGTGGCCAGCAGGTCGAGGGAGGTGATCCTGCCCCTCTACTCAGCCATTGTGAGGCAACATCTGGAATACTGTGTTCAGTTCTGGGCTCCAGAGTTCAAGAAAGACAAGGAGCTACTGGAGAGGGTCCAGTAGAGGCCACAAAGACAATGAGGGCTTTGGAGCATCTCTTTTGAGGAGAGACTGCGGGAGCTGGGCCTGTTCAGCCTGGAGAAGAAAAGCCTGAGAAGGGATCTCATTAATGTGTATAAATATCTCAAGGGAGGGTGCCAAAAAGTTTGTGCCAGACTCTCTTCAGTGGTGCCCAGTGAGAGGCTGAGGAGCAATGGCCATAAACCAAAACACAAGAAGTTCCACCTCAATATGAGAAAGAACTTACTTCCATTGAGGGTGGCAGAGCACTACAACAGTCTGCCCACAGAGGTGGGGAAGTCTCCCTATCTGAATAAATTCAAAACCCACCTGGACTCATTCCTGTGCAACCTGCTCCAGGTGACCCTGCCTTGGTTGCGGGGGTTGGACTGGATGATCTCCAGAGGTCCCTTCCAACCCTAACAATTCTGTGATTCTGTGATATCCAAAATTCAATTAACAAGATTAACAAAACTTCATAGTGAAATACAAAATAATTTCAGTTTGGCATATGCATACTAACTCTACTGTACAGGCTCTATATTATTTGACTCCAGCTTTCCTAGGAATCTCCATTCAAACAAGACCAATATCCTATAACTCAAGGCTTATATTTTTTGTTGCAAATCATGAGAAACAGTGCAGCAGGCCAAAATGCACTCAAAATGCTGTTTGCCTGGATTTGTTATAAACACATCGAAATACTCTTCTTTTAGCACATCCAAGAGATGTTTTAAGATAGAAATGGATATCTAATTTATCACTATCAGGAGCTATAAGGAAAGAGTAACTTGCTTTCCGTTCTTTGACATAGTTTCTTCTTTTGGTGGCAGAGACAATTATCTGGTAGCTACACAAAATGTTATTTTCCTCCTTACTACTGCTTTTCATGTAAACAGTGAAATCTTACTTTGTCTTATGAGATCTACTGTGAATGCCAGATTTTTTTGTAAATATTTAGCTAAAACTATGAGCTGAGACAATTTTGTAATCTAATAAATATCATTTTCATTCCCTGTTTTACCACCTTTCCATCGTAATTGGCATTTTAAGCTTCAGTTCTTCTCATGGGAAACTGCAGTTTAAACACTGAATTTTTTACACATGAGCATCTTTAATTAACCCCCAAAGGAAATGATACCTTGCTTTTCAGGATGATGAAGACAAATAAGTTTTGCACAAGGTATTACTTTATCCTTTCCATGAAGGCTTAGTGAGAACCTACATTATTGGATATTAACATACATTCCAGAGATAAGATGAAGAAAAATTGAAGTGTGGCTATTGATTTTTACAAGGCATTTTAATTTTATACATTAGATTCCAAAAATTAATGAAAAAAAAATGCAAAATTGGTCATTAACTTGAGAGGTAATACCACAAATTAAAGAGATATTTAAAGGAACAGTTTCGCTGAAACTAAGGCTAGATCTCCCACTGAGAAAGGCTGCTAATATGTGTTTGAACTTGCAAACCCTTCCTTGTACAGCTACATTAAGAACTTACTGTGATATATTTTTGGCATACAATCTTGAGGAGGAGGTTGCATTTTTCCTTTATTTTACCTACAGTAATTCATTCATTCTGAATGCTACTGTGAGCAAAAGGGAGAGCTGGTATAGAGTAACACTTACATAATTGATAAAACAAAATTCTGTGTGATATTTATAAATATATAGATGTATATTTAAAGTTGCATTAAAAATACTGAAATGAGAACTAGGTTATAGAGCTGTCTTTATATAGAATGAATTTAATCAAGTATATCTTGTATTTTTTTTAATCCATCTCCCTCATTATAATATCTTAATTTTTTTCGTATCTTAAAACGTACATCTAATTCCTGACCAGAAAAGGAATTGCACAGATATATTCCTACACAAAACTTAGACAAAATATTCTCAAATCTTTCTCCCACCTTTTAACTCAGGATTCCAGTACTTCTGCCACAGATGTCTACAAAACACTGTATGCACGTGTCATATCAGCGAGTTCCTGTCTGAAGCTTCTAGCTTTTATATGACACATCTTTAACTCATATTTACTCTTCCACATTCACAGGCTGTTGAGGTCTTGTGGAAGTCTTCTCTCTTAATTAAGTGCTGAGCAAAATGCTTCTTAAGTCAGTGTTGTAAAAACACCCTCAGATCTCACAGAACAGCAATTGAAATCGCATCAAGATTAACATAAACAGTGCCTCAGGGCCAAAACATCAAATTTCCATTACATAAAATTGAGGCATTCTCTGCCCCAAATAAATATTATGACCTTCCAAAATAGTCAAGACGGCCTTGTATTACCATGGAAAAATAACCCTTTATCTGATGAATTTCACAACCTCGAAAAAAGTAAGAGAAAGTTTATGAGGAAATAAATAAATAAATAAACCCTGCACGGATCTCGTACCCCAAATATTCAAAGTTTTCAGCCACGCTTACAGTACTGCTAAAAGGCACAGGCCTGACACCCCTTCCACAGCAGCACACACCTTCAGGTTCAAAATCAGTGGACAAATCACTGACTGGCAGCACTGGAAGACAAACTCCTTGAAGAAGAAATTCAAAACTTCCTCCACAATTTCAAGTAATCAGTTCCCCAGTGCTCTTGTCCTGGGCTGAGTTCCCCATGGTTTTCAGAAAAGTGAATTTTCAAAGTTTTGCAGCTTTTGTTTTAGAGCAGAACTACACTACTAATTTATCTTATCAGCCTCCTGATTATTGGTGAGCATCAGGAAGCGCCATATATTGAGTGAAAACTATTAAGGAAAATAACATTGTGAAGCTACCTGCTTACTTTGATTTCTCTCTTTTATCTTCTCTCCCAGTATCCATGCAGCACCACAGTAGTCACAGGAGAAACTATCCTACATACTGACATCACTTACAGCCCCCTGAATACATGGCCACAACATCCACATCCGCTAACAGGCAAAATCATTGTGCTCAGCACTAAGCAGCAGCAGTTGGAACACAAAATTTCAAAAGTATGTCGACCAGCAGAGTATCAGCTGATGTCTGAAATACAAAGAGGCCATGCAGGTTTGACAAAGTCTCACTGTTAAAGCACATTTTACTTTGAGAAAAAAACAAAAACAAACAGAGTTTTATATATTTGGGATACCTATTGTGATGAATATTTATATATTGAGTACAGCAGAGCAGCAGTTTGCTATGTGGAATATAAATTATATAAGTAAGCCACCTTATCTAGGGAATTTCACCTGGATTCACCTTTTTAGGAACTAAGAAACAAAATATATTTTATCCAACTCTTTTTTTTCTCCCTCAGTTCTTCTCCACCCTTTGTCATCCTGTGATTTTATCTCTAGCCCTGATCATCTATTTCAATCTCTTTTTACTCACTTCATGTAAATACAAAGCTACTGTTCTTTCAACCTTTAAGGAATTGCCTCTAAAACAAACCCCCAAGGCTCATTCAAGCCTACAAACATAAAGAGACTTAGTAGAACAAGTTCCTGCAACATTAAATGCCACTGTGCTACATTTTCTTCCAATGCAAAGCTGTCCACTTCATGAAATCTGTAAGAAGCAATTGTAAAGCCAGAGATTATCCTTGATACCATAGGCATCACACATATGAGCACAAAAGCTGGGTTCACAACTGAATCACATTCCGTACCTTTTGCTAAAAACTTTGCATATGACAAGGGAAAAAAGGAAAAGTTCTGAGAAAAAAAGATTGACCAAAGATGTGTTTCAGCACGCTGAACAACTGCATGATTTTGAGATCACATGAGAACTTCTTACATGCATTGGCAAGAAATTCCATAAATACCGGATACTGATCATCACCACTCATTTCTGATAACGTCTGACCTTTCCACAGCAGACCATATGTGTATATTCACCGCCTCCTCTTCAGACAACTCTGACTTTAAAAGGATTTTAATTACTATAGATGTACAAGTTTGATCATGTTTTTGAGGATTTTCACCCAAGTGGCTGTGCTGGAAAATCCTGCCTATGAACATCTCTACGTTTACATGTTAATACAAGAAATAGCATCAAGTCCTTTATCAAGTCTTTACCTGCTAAAAGACAAATGAGTTAAGCAGTGTAAAAGGTAACAGCTCTCCTTCAAAGCAAATTCTCTTTGCTTTCTTGACTATTCTTTCTAACCTTTGGTACTTGACAAAGGATGGTCTACCTTGGCATTTGTTTAGATGCATCCTAAGCAAATTTCCTGAGCCATTCTCATTTCCTCTACACTCTCCCAATATTAATATGACTTACAGAAATTCTGATTTGTGTCCCAAATGAGATCCAGAAAAACTGAACACCAAGAAACTTGACATCTGAATTGAGCAAATTAGTACAAACTACTCTCAAGAACAAAATTAGTGGGCAGACAAATAAGCTTGGATAAACTGTCAAAACAGCCTCTGTAAAAAGAAATAACATCTCAGAAATCTGAGGTTTCTTTTTTAAGAGTTACTAAGCATTCAGATCAGAAAAAATTCCAATTTATACAGACAGCCTAGGTTTCCAAACAACACTCAACAATGTCCTTAACCTAAAAATCCTCAATCTCCACTAGACAAAAGAGATGACCTTCACAATAAAAAGAAATAAAACAGATTTTAAACAGTCAGAAAGCAGGTATAAAAAGGCAGAGTAAGTGATCAGTTTTCACAATGAAAATCAAGGTAACCACTGGAAACCTTCAGTGACTTACACTTGGGTCCAATATATCAGAGATGATCAGTAAATGAAGGTAAGGGATGGCAAACTAAGGCTGATGATGACTCAAAATTGTCCTGGCTAGTAAAGAGGAAAGCCAGCTGTGAAGAACTGCAGAAGGTCTTAAGGTTTGTTTCTAATGGCTTCTCATGAATGATACTTCTAGGCACAGATCTTCTATTCAGTATCAAAATGTTTTAGAAATTCTTCCTCAAATCATGGTCTCTACAGGTGGAACTATATACCCTTGGAAACAGAGGCCAAGTCTCTCAAAAAGCAGAATAAGAAAATTTTAACTTTTGGACACAAGTGCTGTAACCATGAGTACTGTTTATTTCAAGTGTGGATGGAGAGAAGAAAAGTCGTTTTCCTCTGTGAATCTTAGCTCTCTCATACTGTTTCAGCAAGAGCTGGCCACACTTAAGCCACACTCACTTCAAAATGGCATTTCCAAATTATATCAGGTGCTTAACTCCTCTGTTCGTTGTATCAAGTGGAGAGTTACAAAGAGACCAAGAAATACTCTGGTACATAGGATAAAGTGCAATCTAGAGATGATTTGGATTTCAGTATCTGACCAATACAAGAATATACTTGCAAAATACACATATTGGGTGGGGAAAGAGAACTAACAGTACTTTTTGGAATCAAAAAGAACTTCTGCAATTTCATTTCACTGATGAGTAATTCTATACCCATAGAGTTCCAGTATAACACTTATCTTCTTTATAAACAACTAAGAGAACAATTATAATTATTAATATAATCTCCCTTCTAGATTTTTAGATCTTGTTCCATTTTCACCATTCTCAACTTCATCTTCATAATAAGGGGCAGCATTATTTGAGAAACTCCCTGAGAATCAAGGACTAACCCCACAAAAGCACAACATTGATCATCTTGATTTTGAATGAGTACAGGCTTCAGAAAGTAACAGAAAAGGAAAACAGAGCATTTAGAAAGATATTAGAAAATTCAGTATATGAATGTGAAATTTTGTCATGTTAAGCATTTAAACAAGTATTTGCAGTGGAAAAGTGATAATAAAGTGACAAAATATTTTTAGCAAATCAGGGAAAAAAAGGGTTGCAAGAGGCATGTTTGGGAGGTCAGGCAACAAAACCCACTTTTGAAAAGAAATAAAGTTCTACTGGAAGCAAAGTGTTTGAATAGCCACACTAAGCACATTCAGCAAGTATACACGAGCATTTCAAGCCATCTCCTTTCCAAACCCAATAGCCTGATTTTATTTTTTAACTTCACACTCTTACAGACTTCTTACATTAAGAGAAGCAGCTGTGAAAAGGAAGTAACAACTCTGCCACCACATACCTAGAGAGCCTTGCCAGACATCAAAGACCAAGAGTACAAACTCTTTTCTTACCACCTGTATAAAGAAAAAACCCAAGTGTCATCTACTGTCAACAGCATTCTCTGGGCATCTGGCCTGCAGACTTCCAGAGTGCTAAACAGGATGCTGGACATGCTCCTCCCCGTGTGCCAATTACCTACCCTGTCACACCAGACACATTATTTTGGCAGATCAACAAGTCTGGACTTCTGGGGCATCCAAGAAGTTACCACGACCAATTTCCTTTGCACAATTAATATTAGAAATGATTTTCAAAAATGACACCTGTTAAACAATGTTAAGGTTTTGATTTATCAAAATTCACGCAATTTCATTCCAAATAAATAAATAATTACATGTATGTATGTACTTTACAGATATTCTAAAATACATTTAAAATTTACATTTTAAAAGCTATTTGAGCTCTGGATTCATTTCCCTACTATGTTTTTGTCACATAAACAGAATATTCATATTCAGCTTATATGCACATAAATTATAAGTCTGTATTTTGAAACCTTTCCTTACCATGTAAGTAAATTCCTTTAAATTACCTTGTGCTTTTCAGAGAAGGATATGTCAAGATTGTTCAACCTCTTTACCTTCCTCCTTCACAGTGTAACAGTTATCAATCTCTGGAACAAAATCTGAGATTGTTAAAGGGCAGCAGCCCCATATTCAAAGCATGAAGGAGCACGCAGAAGCACGACTGACACCACCTGCTTGAACAGTAACCTCAGCAGTCTGAGCCAGTTCCCACAGTACCTACAGGTAGCCTCTCCACTGACTTATCTCAAGTTGAATACAAGTTGAAGCAAGTACAGTCAGTTATTTCTCAGGGCATTAGGGGAAGGTATACGGTCATGCTATTGTACAAAGACATTATAATAAATCTTCTGTCAAAAATCTCTAATAACTAGGCTTTGAAATTTGAATAACTAGACTTGGAACTTGTTGTTTGGCAGAAAATTGACTGGATGTCAGAGATGTCTGTAGGTAGAGCCATTCAGATATCACTAATATTAGTATTTATATACAAGTATATGTACTCCACATCTGCTAGGATAAGACTTGTTGAGCCTGGGAGGCCAGTTCTCCAAAGGTGTGTTACACAGGCCACTTTTCCTTCCCTGATGTAGAGATGATCATTATTTCCTGCAATTGCTCCTTCTGACAATCAGTTTTCTGCAACAGAATGAGAGCAGAGGGGCTCTTCCTTGCACTCCAAGTATTGCTTTTAATGACGTCTGGGTAGTACAGAGATGAAGGAAGCAGTCCACGTGGAATAATTCACATCAGGACAAATGCATTGCAGAGTTCTGAATGAGGCAATAGGACAGCAGGTGATAAAAAGAACAAACTGGTCAGAGTGAGTACTTGGATGGCTGGAACATTTAGAAGTTGAGAGAAATTCAAAACTGTCACTGGAACAGTGGAGCAACAGCTGGGACTTAAAAAGTTCTGAGAAGACCCAGAGAAAGAAGAGGACCAGATCTGGACTGCACACATGCAAATGAATAGTAGCAGGACAACCAAAAGAAGGGAATATGAATCTTGAAGGAAAGGGCAGATAAGGGCTTGTTACAGCCACCAATTACATGTTTCAAGCACAAATGTCTGTTCTAACCCAAACTGGGAGATCATATAACTCCACATGATACAATTATTTTCAGTTGGCCTTTAAATAGAAAGTCACATCCAAAGCAAATTCCTTTATAAGGCTGACCAGTTAGTTACCAAGTATTCCAAAAGTTTTAAAAAATGCCAGAACTGAAGCTGACTACACAGGCTTAATTTCATATATATATATACATTAGCATAGGAATTCTGCTCCTGTCACTAAGCAAGAAACTACTCAGTAGTTCCTTTATTCTTTATTTAAGAGTTGGACTCAACTTTGCTTCGTAATATCCAATGTAAATTAAAATTCTCCAGCAGATACGTTGAATTAAAGGACTTTGACACACAGTCATTTATTAGAAAGCTTACTGTGTATGCATATTAAATATAGTTTTAATTCTATGTGCATACATTTGACAACGAATTTTCCATGTTACATGATTATTTACCTACATTTTAATTCATCTTTTTATTTCAGAGTAACTGTTGGCACACTGTATTTTCTCTTGCATTTCTGTGTCTAGAGATCTACCCAGAGGAAAAAGAAAACCAAAAACACAAACAACACCCCATAAAAACCAACCAACCAACCAACCAAAAGATCCAACAACACAAGGAAAACCCTCAAACTCAATGGCAACTGCAGTAACAGTATTCAATCCCAGCATCAAAAAACTGAGAACAGTAATGTGAGAGAAATTATCCCAGCTCATATATAAAAAAAATACATGAAGTTATCTTTCACAGTGTTGTACTACTGAGGGAAACCTAAAAAGAAAACGAGCTATTACCCTTACATATATTCTGCAATTGCTTATTTTTTCAACTGGTAACAAGGAGTTGAAATAAAAAAATCCTGTTTTTTTTTTAAATGAAAACAAAACTTGCAAATGGTTCATATTTCACCCCCAGCCCCAAGAAAAACCCCAAACCACAGAAAAATTATAAACACAGCTCTCCTTTTCAATAAGAAATGTCATATGCCAAATGTGAAATTTTAACATTTGAGTGCTTGGAATTATTTCAAAATTCAAAGCTGAAAGACTGTTTTAAAGACAAAACAAACAAACTAATAACAATGCTTTCTGCTCTTCTGAATTCCTTTCAAAAAAAAAACATTATGGAGCTCATATCAGGCACATTAAGCTTATGCTGTGATCTTACACCTCTAACAAAGTGATCAGCAACAAAACAGAAATTTATTCTATCAGTCTCCCATATGAAACGATGAAGATCTGTATTTCATGTCTCTTCATAAACTAGTGCTCATTCCAGATGCTATAGAACCTAACTGGTATGATATACATTCTCAATAAAACACACTTTATCTTCCTAAACAAATGCAGAAGGCAAATTTGTCTATTGTAACAAACAAATAAGTATACCTCTTTTTTTAATTATTAGTTTCATAACTTAAGACCGAATAATGCTCAACTGAACA
This sequence comes from Drymodes brunneopygia, assembly GCA_013400955.1. Taxonomy (NCBI): domain Eukaryota; kingdom Metazoa; phylum Chordata; class Aves; order Passeriformes; family Petroicidae; genus Drymodes; species Drymodes brunneopygia. The sequence continues at coordinate 2,209,086 of VZTZ01050758.1, forward strand.
TTCACAGTTTTAAGTAGGAAGATGTTCTTTCAATATTATTTTTACAGTGTTTCACCTCAAGAAAAGCTCACCAATAATGAGGTGGGAGGGGTCTGACTCATTTTAAATTTAATTCATCAAGATTTTCCTTCCTCCTAGAATTTATACAGCTATCAGAAACCACTGAGAGAAACTCAACCTTTCACTGTAGCATATAATTGTGTTCTTTGTACACTATGCTTTTATTGCCATCCATTAAAAAAACTGGTTTTATCATTCGATCAATATACCATAGTATTTTGCAGTAAAATGATGTCTGGTGAAGAAAGAAATGTATCAGAATGATCTCTTTTATCTGGCTGATGCATAATCAATGATCCTTCCTCTACAGATGGCTATGAAAGCATGCAAAAATGCTTAGATGTGAGAGTTCATCATGTGCCACAAGACGCTTTTTTTTTTTTAATTAGATTTTTAACATACACCCTCTGCCCTGATCACTAGCCCATTCTGGGCTTCAGTGATTTTTAACAATAAATAATGAAATACATGAATAGCTGAAGGCCTGATCTCATCACATCTGGCCCCACAGTTTATGCATTAGAAGTATAATATTGATAATTTCAGATGCAAGCACTCCATAATTAAGCACACCTACTTGCAGGCAAACAGGCTGAAGTAAAAACATACAAATGTCACCTGTAGGAAACAGATAAAATAAAAATATACAACTGTCTCATGTACACAGCACATCAGGCTTACCAGAATTGAACATTAAGTGTGAACTGAATGAATGCTAAATTCGCCTCCCCAGCTGTATCACTCTACCTGTACTGGCAACAGGTACTCCATCACTTTCTGCTACCGAAAGGGGAACTTATTCACAAAGTTCATTTTAGTTAGCCAATAACTCCACACACCAAGAAGCACATTAAAGCTTCCTTTCTACAAAAATTACCTAGAAGAGAAGTGTAATCACTGCAGGAAAGAATGTCCAAATGACATTGTGAGTACTGCTGGGTGTCTTGGCTGCATGAACAGGGCACTGCCATGGCACTGAGGAGGTCTTGTCCTCCTCAGCCTGTCTTCCTCTCCACTGACACCCCAGACACCAAGACACACCCCCCCATTTGCTCCTTCCTAGCAGTATGAGATTTTCTCTAAGTATCAGCGCAGTTTTTACACTCTCCTGTGAGAAATAGATGGCCACATTCAAATAATAATCACTACCATATTCCTAGTAATAATAAAAATCCCTTTAACATCTTCTTTTCTCTGTAGCCACAATCTAGGCTGTATGACAAAGCTTCGAGAATTAAGCTGCAGTTACTATGAAGTCAGATGCTGTGATAATCCAGCATCCTCTCCAGCAAGGCAACATTCTTGAGCAAATAAGCCAACCCACAGCTTGCATTTCAGCTGATACTGAAATACAGAAAAAAAATGACTTAAAAAAAATTCTTATTCAACTCAGAACACAATTCCCACTTAGCCTCCATCAACATGCATCTTTATCTTCTCCCACCACAAAGAGCAGCTTTCTCATGCATCCACTGCTTTCTCCATCCCCACCCAAAACCCACCCCACCCTTCTCCTTCCATTTTGTTCCTCATTTTCACCTGAAATATTTTTATTTCCTTCCTCATTCATGTGTCACCATCACTAAATTATTCTGTCCTGAATTTCTCATTTCACTTGTTGACACTGAAATAATAAAGCTTGAGATTTGCTCTAGATTATTATAACAGAGAAATGAAACTTAAAACTAGGTAATGCTTCTGATTAATTACAAAATACAACTTCTGTTTATTCTCTTACAATCTTCATTTACAGCCTCCTAAGGAACAGCAGAGCTGCCTCTCAAGAAACATAATACAGTTTATTAGAGCTATGTAAGTGTTCCAAAAATACCTCTGTCCTCCTTTTTATGACACAATATATTACAATAGCTGTTTAAAGTAAATTTCAATATACTACATATAGGAGGAGCAACACACATTTTCTACCAATCTCTCAAAAATATTTTATGCTCCTACTTTGAGGACACGCATCTCAACATTCTGTGGCAAGTTTCACATTCTATAAAGTACAGGTCAAAATGCACATAATCACAATTAATGCTACCAAAATCAAAATGCTGCCACAGATGAACTGTCCACCTCAGGAAATTTCACCAAGATGCAGCACTGTGGTGGCAATATTTTTTAAATTTCTTACAAACATATAAAGAATCCTATTTCATGTACAACAGAAAATGAGTTTAAATGGTAGTAACAAAGAACCACTAATAGAAGAAGTGAAAAAATGGAAAGTCTATATTTAACTTGGTGCTCAGTCATTAGAAAGGTGCCCCATAACGACCATATGTTACTCAAATATGTTATCACACCTACAATTTCATCATATGTCTCCCAAGAAATTAATTAGCTCCAACTTTTTCAACTTTGACAAAAATGTCTGCAGTAAGTCAGATTACTAGCTGTTGCAAATGCTTCAAAATTCAAAGCTTGCCTCAGCTTTTATTTAACCTTTTAATTACAATCATTGAATAACATTTGGAAGGCAGATGTTCCTTTTTTTGCATATGTGGTTATTAATAAAAAACACCATTTATTTTAAATTAATATTACTTTTTCAAGTACAAAAACGCTACAAAGACAACCTTTATACAGCAAAGAATGGATACATCAGCAACACTAAAATACCAGTTACCTTAATTAGGAGGTATAACCTGAAGAGAATGAATGCCAACAAAATAATCACATGGTGTGATCCATTTACAATTAAGAATTGGAGCAGATCAGGGATCTCTGCTAATCTGAATATACTGTATCAACACAGAAGGGCTCACCTCTCAGCTGTCACCTCAGGTCAGAAAAAAGCAGTGAGAATTATGTTTAACTTGACATGGGCATGATGAGAATTGAGTCATTGCATATTTTCCCTATATTCCATAAAATATAAGGGGAAAGTTGCTGTTTGCATACAACATCAAAAAGCAATGTTATATAACCTAAGCTAACAGTACCCACTTAGAATGTCAGGTTTGGTGTGTAAACTACAAGGTCATGCCAACTTCACAACAAAACATAACAGGCTTGGTAGATGTCATTCACAAATCTGATTTATTTTGTTGTGATAGCTAGAGAAAATCTGCAAAATTTATCCCAAGAGCTTCTTAAGTCTAGAACATTAGCCACTAAATCACTACCTATGGAAGAAATAATAAGTTGTTTTAATACAGACAGACCAACATTCTAATTGGTTTATCACAAAACACTCTGAAGTTTCAGTCTTGATATCAACAAAAAATAATAAAAATCAAATTAAATTTACAATCTATACTGCTTCAATTCTTAAAAAGTATCAGGCACATCAGTATAGAGCACTTTGAAGAAAATCTGTACTTCACTGTAAAATCAAACATTTAAAGAGAAAGAGGTCACATCACTGCTGAAGGCATGTATTTAGAGTTCCTTGAGGAACAACACTAAAAAGCCATTAATTTTGCACAGAAGCAACAACTGAAAGTTCAATGAACAATCAACACTTTCAATGTGAAAAGGGTGAAACAATAATGTTTCAACCAACTTTTCCTTAAGGTAGCATGACATAATATGTCACCATAAATAGTAAAACAAGTAATTCAATAATTTGTTATTTTCTCCTCAAAGGAACTCAGAGGAAGGTTACTAATAAGGAAACACTAAAATGGAATTCCTTTTCCAACAGTTCTGGAGATAGCAAAGTTTGACTTTGTCTATAGGTTTTAATAACCAATTATAAAGGTTAAGCCAAAACTTAAGATGAACCACCCTTTTTAAATTACAGAAAAGAAATTTTTAAAAAGTAATTGAATTTAACAAACCCTAATTCTGTGTGTAATGATACCATAACTAATTTAAACTAATTGGAAGAAAGAAGGAAAGAGGAAAGAAAGAAGAGAAGAAAAAAATCCTTGTTATTTCTATCAAGAAAAAAACTTGAGTGGGGAAAGGGGGGAAAGGATGCTGAACTTTAATGCTATCATCTGCTACTTGTCTCTATAAATGTTCATATTTTTGAAGTACAAATGTGCCACTATGCAGGATTTCTAGTTAAATCTGCTACTGTAAAGTCTGGTATACAAAATGATCATGGGCCAATTATAGTACAACATGATGATATCCAAACATAATTTCTATAGCATCAAACATACAAGGGCAATATGAGAGGAGAAAATTTAATTTAAAGTAAATATTGAAAATACATTCAACACAAAAAGAAAAATTCATGCATGAAAATTCATGAGTACAGCTGTACTATAAATTTTTTTTAAATCATATTTAAAAATTAAAAGAAAAAAAATACTGTCTAGGCAAGCTTGCTAAAAGCAGCAAACCACTAATATCACCCACCCCTTCACTCACTCAATCCCATATTATAATTCCAAGTAGATTTTCTCCATCTGATTTGAGGGTAACTGTCCTGAACACTGAAAGCCAAACTAACTGAACCATCTCCAGGCAGTGCTTTAGCATAAGCAGACTACTAATTTTTAAGTGTTCATCCTACATGTTTGTTCACATAGCAAATGAAGTTTCCCATATAAAATAAAAAAAACCTGGTATGAAAACCATGCACCTACGTGTGTTTCTACTTGAATATAAAACTGAGTTCACACTATTTTTCCTAATAACCAGGCTCCAAACACTTGAGTACAGGTATAAAGACAGAAAAGCTGCTTCCTTGTCCTCAACTGGGCAGGTGTTGATTCACATCTCCTTAGGAATGTTCTGAAGGAGATGACATTCAGAAATAATATCTACTTTCAAAATAAATCCTTACAAAGGCATTTATTATTTCCTTAAGAGTGCTTTGAATATAAAACAGAAATAGCTGTGCTACGTTAAAATATATATATATATCCTCTGAACAAACTTATTTTTCAACCGAAATAGTGTGCACTAGTAATATCTACATATTTTTTAAAAGCAAATTTTAATGTTTACCATCATATCTAGTTTCGTTTTTTTTAGGTCAAAGGAAGAGGTGCAATAAAAAGCCATAGAAAATCAATTGTGATTCAGGCTGCTCTAAGTGTATGAATATACAAAACAGTCAGTATGCAAACCATGTTTTAAATGGTAGCACAAAATTTTTTTTGGTATTCTCAAACAACAATCTTTGCACTCCTAAATCAGTGATCTTATGACAACCATTAATAAACATTGTCTGGATTTTTAGTGGCCACAGACCTATTTCATAACTTTAATTAGCCGCTTCATTAAGATATGCAGCCCCTCCCAAGTTTTCACAATTCCCTGATTTGCTTTGGAAAAGAGAACAACAAACAAACAAAATCCAGAAAGTTCCTTCACTACAAATACTCACTTATTCACCTTTCCTGTTCTCCCACAAAACCCACGTGCCAGGGTGGATGTATCTGAAAGGAAACTGTCAGTCCCTCCTAAGAAACATTTTCAAGAAATAATTTTCACCTCACACTGCAAACTAACATCTTTGAGACCAAAGATCAGTAGAAATTTCCTGTATTTCTTTCAACCCTACAAAATTCAAGAAAACCTAAAGAAAAACCCCAAGGATACCATACCACTATCAGCATAGCAAAAGGATGCTTACAGAGGGAGGAAACAAACCCAGGAATGTTCACCCTGCTCATCAAGTACTGAGCCCCTTACACAGGGATCTGTGAAGCTACTCCCCTTTTCCACAGGAAAGCCATCATTCTTCCAGTGTCCCTGAACACAGCACAAACTGATATCCAACCAGAGAGCACTGAGAGGAAAGGATTCTGCTCTGCTTGCAGGCCAGGTGAATTATGTGTATTACCAGGATTTTTGCCAAAGACAATCCAGACTTTTCCCAGCACGGGGGCAAAAAAAGACACATTTCACCAAAAAGTTTCTGAAAGTGCCCCAGTTAAACTCTCCAGATGTAAATTCTTTTGTAGCAATCAGACTTTATTTGTTAGTTCATATCCTAATCAAAACAAAGCAGGCAAAAATAATTTGCTTACTGATGACACTTTTTTTTCTTAAAAACTGTCTGCCTTTTTCATGCTCTTCCTCTCCCACTTTGGTGTCATTGAAATAGCGGCTGACATCAGAAAGCAGCTGTGCTGCACACACCCCGCCACCGCCACAACTGCACAAGAGCCTCCCAGCCTCCCTCTGAAAAGCTGAAACCTAATTAGGATGCTTAAGATAGCTTTATGGATATTGCAAAGGATAAATAACTAACCCAAACACATAGCCTATCACAAATGCAATGGATAATTTTTTAATCTTTTGCATCTAAAAATATTCTGGTGTTGCTACGTATTGCAGGGAAAACAATCAATGCCACTTGCAAAAAATGCTTGCTTTTCCATTCTGCACCTGCACTCTTCTGCTGTGAAAGTGTGCTTTGCATCAAGATTTTTATCACCAGTTCTCAAGGTGGGTTGAATTACAGTAACAGTATTTCTGGAAAACACACCACCAATATACTGTGAGATTCCTTCACAGATCTAAGTAAGCAATAAATTGTCCTCTTCACATTTTAAAGAAAATTTTATGATTTTGTCTGTATTCTATGGGTTTGCCATTATGTGAACAGTAGACTTAAAAATACTTTTCCGTTTTTAACATTAAAGGAATTATGCACATAAAAAATGGCATAACCTTGTAATTTTGTGACTAAGCTACATAAGCATAATTCTGTATTATTTGAGGGTAGACCCTAACTCTTTATTCAGGCACCTGAATAGTTAGACTTTCCAAGGTGTAAACATCACAGACTCCACAAAACGCTAATACATCCAGCAAGGGGGCAGGATCTTCTGAAAAACAGGGAATTCTACCCTTAGGGATGTAAAATTCTGGTATTGATATTTCAACATCCTGGTGACTAGAGAGAGAGAAGGGGGGGAAAGACAGAACACAAAATGTATTACTAACAAAGATTTTACTCATTCGGGTAGAATAACAGCAGAAGACTGGTGAAAAAAGTAACTATGCCTGATCCATCACACTTACCTAATTTTAAAGTTCTCTGAGCAGCCACCTGCACAGGTCACAAGGGCTGAATTCAAGCAAAACTCTGCTGAGTTGTAGGGATCTGCATGGCTCTTCTGTCCATGAGGGCACCAGCCACACGCAGGAGGCATCCCTAAGAAGCCCCAAGGAAACCAGCACCAGTCAGAAGGCAGAATATGTGCTCGTTTGCAAGGTCCGGGCCTTTGTTCAGTTTTCTGCCAGTATTTTTCACCCTCAACTTCCAAAAGTATGTGTATTTAAAATGCAATCTGGAAATCTATAATTTTAAGGCAAAATTACCACTGTAAGAAATAAGGCTGTAACATGCCAGAGAAATGCACTGGCAGTGATTCAAATCCATCTCAACAGGGCTCGGCACAGACATCAGAGACCTTCACAGGCAAACCCTCCCGAGGAACATAAGCATTCAATTACATTGTAGAGTAACATTACAGAGCTCGGTTCAACTGCTACAGGCTTTGGTGCTTTTATCCATGCAGCCTTTCACTGTACGTGCAGAATGTTAAGATACGCTCACAGTTCCATGCATAACAATACTACAAATTTCTAGAGGAGCTCTCAGGTATTTAAACGTATTTCCTGTCTGGTCTTAGAAACCTCATTTAAATATCTGAAGCTCAATAATGAACTTTTTTAATGTATTCAGTAGCAATCTTTTTATCATTACAGATATATTAAGTATTTAATAGTTATTATCAGTTTCCCTTACACTCCCTTAATGCAGTACAAGTCATGATTTGCACTTCTGATGTGAACTGAAATGATTTTACTCACAGGTCTTTACCCAGGTCCTTCCTCTCCACGTCAAATATTGACAACTAGAATAGTAAGCATTTTACCTCCTATTTGTGTCTATCACCACACTTCTGTCAGGTTTCCAAATCAAATGGCAATGAAGCAAAAACTTAAGGTACTACAGCGTAACTATGAAAATATTTCTATGTACAAGGGTCATATTCATAGTGCAGAAATCTGTACCAAACCACAAAGAACCTTGTGGATATGATAAAATAAGTGAGTATTTGAAAATATAATTAATTTCCAATTCATACGTTGTGAAAGTGTACTAATTCACTAATACAATCCTCATATACCACTAAGCAAACATTACTTTATAGAAGGGAATACAAAATGCAGCTCTTCCTGTATACGTTTTCTGAAGCAATTATGTTCATCAAAATGAATTCTAAAAGCAGAAAAGGCAAAATTTGCTACCACAAAGTTCAAGTGAATTAGGTCAGGATTCAAAATTTCCCCAGTTATCACCATTTTACACTACTTCAGTGGCGTTTTCTATGTCAGTATGCTTATGTTGTGTAGAAAAAATCTACAGTGATAAACTGCAAAAAGACTATTCATGTAAGGTTTTTTCATCCAGAAAAATCATTTATGCAGCATGCAGTCAAAACACACATTAAAGAGAAGTATCATCTAGATTGCTGAAAACAATGCCAACTGAGCCACTGGACACTCATAGCCAATAAAAACAATTTGATTTTGAAATAAGTTTATGAAAATTTAAAAATACATTATCAGCAAAGTTTGCAGTCCTGCATCTCCTATTCCTGTGTTTCATGCTTCTCAGACGAGTGACTTCAAAATTGAGAAGTAGGTCTCAAAGCTGATTCACACTCCCAAAACACTTGACTCATTTGGAAAAGCATGATTTAGCTGATTATGGAGCCCTTATTGTGTCTGGCAGTATAAACAAAGCATCCAGCTACAGCCATAGGTAAGAATAAAACAGACAGAAACTTTTTTAGACTACTTGCAGCAACTGAAAACAAATTTCTAAGCATTTAAGGGCTGTAAGAACAAATAACGGAAAAGGAAATTACTACTTTACACAGAACAACCGAAATAAAATCTCTGCTGGCTAGCTTTCTCAAATTAAAAAAAAAGGGAAATTTAAAAAAATCAAAAAAGGGAGAAATAATGATCAGCTGTTGGAAAAATAGCTTTAATGAGCACTTGTAGCACCACATTAAAACACCCAATTTGCTTAATAAGTAGGGAATGTGAGTCTAAAACTACAAAAGGAGTGTGAAATCCTATGCTACAACAAAACCTGTATCAGAAGAAGAGCGCACTGAATTTAAGCAGAAATCTACATAGAGACGTACAGCAACTTCCTAGGAAAACCATACCAAGTTTCATATCTCCAGTTTAGCATTACATGGCACTTGCCGTCTCCAAAATAATGCAAGCCCTGAAAAGTACATGCTTACCAATATATCTCGTCTGAAGCCCCAGATGATGGAGATCAGGCAAAGCTGGGGGCTGGGACTGGGAGGAGCAAGAAGGGAAATCAGAACAAACATCTATCAAAGGCAGAGTTTACTGTTGGTTACACACTCCTAGGCACCCATACATTAGGGCACCTGTGATCAACAAGTTACACCTGACTGACCTGGCTTGGCGGCTGGGATCACAAACATTTCTGTAGATACCTGAAGGATGAAGCGGTGAACTTAACATCAAAAATTACTGCTTTATGGGGAAAACCGAGGGGCTTTTTTAAGAAAAACCCTCTCCACATATTTGCATTTAGATCTCAAATGCTGTGCAAATTCCTCCTAATGTAGGTGTCTTGTCAGAGCAAAGCCTACCCATTGCAGGAAATCCCCACCTTTTAATAGGGCAGAACCTGGAGGAATCCTCCTGCACCGAGGGATTTGTTCTGGGTTGTAAGTAGATTATCTCCTCTCCGGCAGCCTCAGGTGCTGCGGCCGCTCTGTCGCTGGCTGCTAAATGGAGCAAGGTGAACTCCAGTGCTACAGCAACCAGCCACGTGGGACTGCTCTCCCAGGAATTACCTTGTCCAGGCTCTAAAATCTGAGCTGACTGGCAGAGATGTCAGTGAGAAAACTGCCTGTAAGTTCCCCAAAAAATCAAGGTGCACCTGCTGAATGGTCAGGACACATGGAGGAAACTTTTTGCACACCACCGCTTAGGAACACGGACATGCTGAGTCTATTTTGCTGGAGGTAAGGGAAGAGGAAGGAGGGAAGTGCTGCAGAAGTTTGTTTCCTATATAATCACACTTAGAACCTGCTGGAACAAAAGGAACAGCCAAGGAGATCACAGCATCAGAAAAGTTCTGCTGGATCAACTCCACTCCCAAGCCTATTACAGAAGAGAGCCCCTTTTTGCAAATAAATGTGCAAATGTGAGAAGGAACGGGGAGGCCAGAGGGAGAAAAAAGAAAAACCAAACCAAACCAAAACAAACCCAAAAACACCACATGCACCCACACACACACACACCAAAAAAAAAAACCCAAAAAACCCCCCATAATGGAATATATATTACGTGTATTTTATCCTTAAAATTAGCACTAGCACAAACCTGATAGCAAACTTCTCAAACAGAAGCGAACGCACTGAAATAACCATCTCATCTAAGTACAGACTCACTTTTAAAGAGACTTTGTAATCCTCACACAATAGAAGTAAAGACCATCTAATCTTTGATCAAAGCAAGATTTCTGCGGTGATCACTGGTCAAAGATTTTGTAGATCATTGCTCAGGGTACCTTCACCACCTGTCACAATTCAGAACATCACTATATTTTCCTCAGGTGAAATCAGTAAGCTTTATATAAGCAAACAGAAATTTATTTTATTTTCTCAGTGACTAAAACATCATGAAAATACATTATTTTGATTTTAAAAGGTCCTCTATCTCTTCAGAGAAGACTAACAATTACTAAAACACCCAAAATAGAAACAAATATTAAAATATTAAAAAATCCAAAAATAGTCAAATACTATTTCCAGCTTTCTTTAGAATACATACACTAAAGCAAACAAACTAAAAATCCTTAGCACAAAAAAGTCATGGGCATATTTAAATGTAATAGGATGTGCTAATAAAAGATAAGATTATAATAACACTACAACAGTTGATGGAAATCAACAGATTTTAAAAAGCATTTGAGTATTATTCATCCAGCTTCCCAGAACAATCAAAATATCCTCGATCACTCTGATGTCATCACTCATTACAAGCCTCAGATTTCTTTTTTCCCCCCCTAACACTTTAAATGATGGAAGGAATAATAATTCTCCATTTCTCATTTCTTTGAATTCTGTTTTTAGCTGATCAGTGAACTGACTGTCACAGGCACACTGAAAAGATCATTTATTTGGGTATAATAGGAAAAGCTATTTGCCAACAAAAAAATAAAACCACCACAGAATAGATTAGTATATCTTAAAACACCTTTGGAGTAAGGATGCTCTTAGCAAATCAGATACAGAACAATAAAGAGCAAGATAAACATTCTACAGGTAAAAAAAAATTATCATCCAGTTACAAGTCAGTCATGTATGGAGATGCCGAGACAGCAAGACTTTTTTACAATAGTCCAGATTTAGAAATTTGATTGTCTTAGAAAAATCTGTGAAGAACAAGCAACGCAATAATGTTACCAAAAAGACAAATAACATAAGTAATAAATATCATTATGCTACATATTAAGAAATATTTTGTGTGCAAATCAAGCAAAAAAAAACTAAAATAAGAATTTATTCTTTTTATCCGGCAAAGATAAAAGCTCTGAAATATCAGCATTTACAAATTTTCAGCACTAACAACTTGAGAGTGGGGCCACTAAATTGGTAAGGTCCTGAGAGAACCAGACTGTTTAGCAGGTTTTTTTTGTTTTTAAGAAAATACCAAGTTTGAACTACACTAAAAATAACTCAGCTTATCCTAGAACAGAGAATATGGTAGGGAGTAAGAGGAAGGCGGATTATAATAATCTTAAAATATGCGAGTCTCATAAGGAGGACAGTGATTAATTGTGCTTCACATCTACAGATGGCAGTACAAAAAACAATCAGCAGGGAAATTTAGACTCCATATTGTTAGAAAGTTGGTCCAAACAAAGTTTGTTAAGTTGCAGAACTACTTTGTATCCAAATGTCACTGGAGCTTTCAAGAACACCCAACTCAAACACCATGCATCGACTTATTTTGGTTTTGAGTCCGCATCAAAATGGGGGATACACAATTTTAACACTCAAAATTTCTTCCAGTGTTACATTTTTAAGTCAAATAAAAATGTATCAGTACATAATCTCAATTGGCAGCCTTGCTGGAAACACAGACCAGTATTTTTGCACTTATCTAGTTATTTTAGAAGGTAGTTTACACGTAAGGACAATTGCACTATTTCTCCCAGCTTAGTGAGGGTAATGAGAAAATGAAACACTTCTCCATTATCTTATTATCTACACCACAACTCTCCATTTGTTCAATAAACAATTTTTATACACAGGAAGCACTCTTTAGTCATCATAGGTACAACATGGATAACAGTCATGTTATCAAATATTTTAAAGATCATAAAATTAAAGATTACCTAGGTTTTAAGAAAAGTGAGGCTGCAGGGGAAACTTTTTTTTGCTTTAAACAGTTTCTGGGAGGAGCAAAAGTAACTACACTCAGCAGTACATCCAAAGGGAAAGTGGAGGGAAATGCCAGTCCTTCTTCACAGGCAATTCCCAAAACAACATCTCAAACTAGCTATGAAAGGAATAAAGTTGAGTCAGGGACAAGGACAAAACAACGCAGGCGTGCTGACCCTACACAGCAGAAAGACAAAGACTGAAACATTCCAATTTTATTACAGAACTAATTTAGTAAAAAATCTGGCATAAACTCAGCAGAGCTGTACTGTGGGAAACCACGTACTCTCATCTGTGCAAACCAGAGTTCAACACCAGAGAATCACTCATTCAAGGCCATCAACCTGGCAAACCCTCTTGTCATAACTATTACCCTGTATGTCTAGATTGATTTTGACTCAGCATCAAAATGTGGGGTGAGGTCTTCATTCAGTCTTTGACAAAAATCCACCAAGGACTCCTCTCATCCTACTGGAAATCTTTTACATGGAGGGGTTGCATATCTTTTGTTAGAGATCAGGATTCTGTTAAATTAGATTTTGTAGTATATTGTATCAAAACACTGCAAGGAAAATGCACAGAAATATACACAATTTCAACAAACAACCACTTCCTCAATAACTGGAATTCAAATTAAGATTTAAACATTGTTTTCCTTTTGTTCCTACTTTGTTTAATGCAATCCAACTTAATACTTTAAAAACCCTCTTTCTTAAAGACGTGTTTTTAATCCTCTGCTCCTGAAAAATATGTCAATATTTTTAATGATCATCCTATAATTGTTCTCTTCAAACAAACCTTGAACAAACAATACAAGGCAACTCCTGCCAACTCTCTGACCACAGGTCAAAGAATGCAGTAATCCTGTATTTTTAGCTCTTGAAGATTTTTTATTGTTATGTACTCTTGAGCAAAAATCTTTAGCAGTGAGCACAGGACAACTGCATTTCAAACCACTAGGCAACACATAACTTGAAATAGTAAATTACACAATGTCTTTTCACTTCTTTTATTTCCAGAGACATTATTTCTAAGCTTGCCTTCAATACTGCTAAAAGTACTTTACTACAATCTGGATACACAGAAATTTCAGTTGCCAGGCACACAGAAGAGCAAATGGCCATGGAAACAAAAGGAGAAGAGATATTCTGGAGCATGCTGGATTAATTTTTCATATAACACAACTGAAATCTGCTCTGAATTTGATGGAATGGACAACCTCTGACAACATTTGTTAGTTTCAACTACAATCCTAACTGGACCTAATTACACAATAAATCAGATGCAGAAAGAAAAACAAAACCAAATTTTGTTTCCTGAGCACCGAGCCTGTAAGTGCAGTGGAATCACATTTGAAAGCTTTTCTCTCCTTTATGAGGCATTAAGAAATAATCACTGTAACACTGTAACCATACTGTAGGTCGAAGAAGCAGAAAAGCTAGAGCTACCAATAAACTTAGGAAATGTTTGAGGAATTATTCATTTTGCCTAAACTTGTTATCCTGCTAAGTGGAACAGTCTTAGTTCACCACTTAGAATAAGATGCATCTAGAAGGTGAATGAGTTGTTCAAACTTCTCACAGGATACACTCATTTCCATGTGTTAGGCTGGGAGTCAGTGAGATGATTTAGTGAGGGGGGGAACCAAACAACCCAAATTAACACAAACAAAGAACTCCTCACCCCACCCCCCAAAAAAAACCCAAGGAAACAAACAAAAAAGCCATAACACATACACACACACACACACACACACCACTGTTTGGGAGATTTTTTTTTTCCCCCTTGAACATCATAAAGGGAAAATAAAGACACAAACCAATTCTATTTACTGAGTCTAAGACATAACTGATTGCTTACTTTGGACAAACTTCGTTGAGATTGTTGTATTTTAATAAAATGTTTTGCATAACACATGATCAAGAGACAGATTGAGATAACAGATTTGAAAGCTTCCATTTGAACTAGAAGTCTTTTATAAAATTTAAATTCCACTGTTTCCAACACAAACCTTTGTAACATTAGGCTCATAGCAGGGCAAGTTAAAAGACACTATATTGCAGAGAGTTGCTGGTTTGGAAATTCCAGAACTCCTGCAAAGTGAAAAAAATTAGAAAAATATAAGAGCAAGTCTTCTCAGAGAAAAGGTAAACCATAGTACTGTGATCAACTGTGGGTTACTTGGACAAAATAAGCCTGGATTTTTATTGAAATAATCCTGCATGCTCTATTATACATTAAGGTAATCAGTGGGAATGCATCTGAAGATTTATTTAATTAAACAATCTTCTTTCTCTTTTCAGGGCTGAAATTCCATACAAATTCTAAAATAAACTAAAATACATTATAATTAAATACTCTACTTAATCTGTATTTTTTACTTCTGACCTTCAAGTTTCAATCACTCCTTGCTATCTGCAATATTAAGAGAAAACAGCCCAAAACTCTTCAGTTTACAGTACTGGGAAAAAAACCCACAAAGAACCAAAAAGCCCTGTGCAATTTTTTTCAGTCTGCTCTGAACCACTCCTTGCACATCCAGTGCCATGTCCCACAACCTTTTTACCTTTGGCGTTGTGCGATGGAGAGACTCTTTCAGTTGGTGCTTTTTGTGTGCTCCTCCAGCTGCCCAGTGGCATGCTTTCCATGACAGATGCTCTGGCTTCATTCTTAACATATGTTCCAGATGATAATTCCATCTTCTTTTCTGGATAACTTTAGAGCCAAGGGGTTTTTGAGCTGTCTAATGAATCTTGGCATCTGTTATAAATTCATTCCATTTAATACATAGTATTTTTCTAAGGCATTTGCTTTCAAAGGCATTTAGATGTCTGTACCTTTGTTGGATTTCCAGCTTTCACATCCATATGTTGAGATGGAAAGCAATATCTGAGTTGAAGTTTCACACCCTGGTCTTTAAAACATGGATTTTTATGACCGTATCTTATTTAGTTGGTAAATGAAACTGCTGCCTTGCCAATTTGTAATGCTAGCTCCTTATTGAAATCCCAGATGACAGGCACCTTACTACCAAGACAGATAAATTTATTCTTTCCTTGTATTCTTTTACTTTCCAGTGAAGACTTTGGGTTGGGAGTTTTCAAGGATTAATTTCATTTGTCTGTATTTTTTCCGTATAATTATATAAGAGCATTGTAAACAAAGCACACAAAAAAACCTTTAAAAACTATCATTTTTTGTTTGTTTCTTCATTTTCTAAACACTGAAAGACAAGGATGCATTGCAGCATTACAGAAGTTACTGCAATTACCATGTAATTCTTGTTTTTTTCAGATACTTCTCGTGTTTTCTTAAGTAATTAAAAATTACCAGTACCTGTAACGGAAGCATCCACTATTTTTTTTTCTGATATCCTATCTCCATGTTAAACTATCTCAATTTTTTAATTCCTTGATGCTGCATCTAGCAATACAAGTACCTCATTTCCATACCAAGCTTGCTCCCTTTCCCAGCCTAACTCATCTTTTAAATTTCTCCATTCTCTATCCTTCCCATTTTACCAATCACTCTCTGCTCTCAACAGGCTCATCAGCTGCTCAGAGCCACACAAAAATAGTAGCATTTACCAGTGACTCTTTCAAACAAGACTAGAGAGCAACTGTGGCCAAGGGAAATGTGTAGCCAAATTAATGACATTTTTCTACACCAGAAATATCCAGTAAGAGTTACAGAATGAACCAAAAGAAAAATATCTTGAAAACATTACCAATTCTTCCATTTTTACAATTTCAAACTAGGAACAGAATCTCTAACTACAAAAGAAGCCGAAACCATCATTGAATATTTTTCTTCTGGAAAAAAACAGTGCTCCCCAGCACAGCATGAGCACAAAAGGCTATTTCCTTGGAGATTATCCTCAAAACAGACTCTGAGAAAGTTGTGATCTTCACTGCCCTGGTACCTGCGTGATATCCCAGGATCCACAGCAGCTCACACCATTCCATAGTTAAAAAGAAATACTAATGCAGTTAAAATTGACAAAACAACACCTCTTTTCTCACAATGAGGACTTAAGGAAACTGCCAACTTCACATGCTTTATTGAGTTGCATCTAAGTCTCCACAAGGCTTCATGCACACTGAAACCGTTTGTGTTTCAGATGGCACATTTTGAAACACCATTCTCTCCATATAGGGTGTGTTCTAAACAGCAATACTGCATTCCTCAGACATCGGTTAAATCACGATGCAAGGAATTTCTCAGTAGAGAGTAATTCCTAATATTCATCTATTCTGAGGAAAGATTAAAATAGATTAATTTCTTCCCTTGTGTGTTAAAAAAATAAAATATCACACTCTAAGTGAAGAAATACAAGCAGATTTTCAAGGAACTCTAAAGATGACAAGTTATTTGGAGCATTTTTAAATATGCTAATTGGCAAAAGACAAGAGATCATGGCAAGCCACCCTTTTTATAAACCATGCATGTAATCAATATAAAACTTTCCTCTATGCTAAAGCTACAAATATATTGATATCAACAGCTCACAAACCACAGATGGCTTTTAGGGAATATAGTGGGTTGCAAGAAAGGAAAGGCTATTAATATGCTAAAGCTATAAAATGCAGGATTGTATTTACTACAAAAATACAAATGCCTACTGTGAGGTAATTTACCAGTGACAATTATTTCACTGAACACAACGACCTGTGATTTTCTATCCACCAAAACTCACTTTATTATAGAGATACTTTCCTTTTGTAAGGAAAGGTCAGACACACACACAGTGTTGCTTCAGCACTCATGTTGCCTCTCAATAAAAAGAGACTTTTTCCTCCCTGTTTATTTTATCTGCTCTGGAGTAGCAACTTGTTACCTTTTTTACAGGAAAATTCATTACAAGAAACCAAAACAAATTTGTATTTTATATTCTTATGCAAGAATAAGCTAAATTATTGAAGTATGTTCCTCAAAAAGACATAAAAACCTATTATAAGTAGAATTTTTTAGAATGTCATCTTATTTGAGTGGGTCAAGTTTTTATTATTGAAGGAGAGGGATAACAATAGCAACAATAATAGCAATAATGTATTAAAACTATTATCTTTTTTTTATTGTTATGATTATTATTACCTATCTACAGCAGATTATTTAGAACCTCCCTACCAATGCACTCAACATCTGTGTGATTATCTATTAATGACTGTACAGATACAGAGGAAGCTGGCACAAAAAACATCTCAGAGAAATACATTAGTAAGTATTACACAGCTATTATATACCACAAATAACATGCTACAACTCTAACTGTTTCCCCAGCTCTCCATTTGTAGACTAAATAATATCTGCAGCTAACTTCCTGGATCTTCTTCTCTACCCTGGAGAGGATGTAGAGGAACACAAAGTATTTGAAAGAATCCCTAAAATGAGCTGGGTTGGTTTCATTTGGGGGTTTTGACTCTTTGTTTGTTTCATTTGCCAAGAAATTTTTCTATTTCATCTAATATCAGCATGGATAACCACAGAGCTGCACATAACAGCAATCCCCCATCTCCTTTGGAGCGAGGTTAGTTGGAAACAGAAATGTTCATCATCTCTACATAAGCCTCTTTGTGGCAACAGCAGCTCCACATAAAATCCTATGTGCATGGTGTAAATTAAAAGTATAAGATCCTGATATTGAAAACCATCCAAAGGGATCTTAAATACAGTGCTTACAACAAAAATTCATTTAAAATATTCATGCGCTAGTTGAAATCAAAGAATGTGATCCTTCTCCAGACTTTGTTATACAACCAAGCAAACCCAGAAGCAGGGTATTCATTGCAAAGAACGAAGTTCAGACAAAATCTACTTTACAAGAATTCTATCTAATGCAGCAGAAACTTTATGAGAAAACTCAAGACCCTTACAAATTAACATTATCTGAAGTCCACCAACACAGTATGAATATTCTGAACTCTGAAAACCATCAAGTATCATTTTAATCTTGAGTAATACCTAGAAGCCAACAACTCACTCGCCTCAGAAGAGTACCTATCATAAGCTTTGAGAGTTTTTTTTTTGTTAAAATACTCTTTTTAAACAGCTTTCAAGCTATAAACACAAGAATATTACAAAGCTACTCTATTATTTGGATTAAGGAACCACTTAATGTTCCAGACATTAGCCAAGTCACTCTTACGTGAAAAAATTCTGTTTGTCGAAAAACCATAAACACAGAGGAATAGGAATTAGCCACCCCTCCTGGTGGCATTTTTTAATTCAATCACATTTAGGACTAGCATAGAATAAATCAGTAGTCCTTTCCTAAATACGAATTTCAAAAACATCTTAAAATACAAACTAGTTCTGCCAGAATTCTGTGGTAGTGACAATACAAGTTTTAGGTGCAGTTCTGAAGCCAATTCACTCTTGCAAAGGTGGGGGCTGCCACCAGCAGGGAGCTGTCCTGCCCCTCCACATGGCCACTCTCCCATTCCCACGTTTGCCAGCTCTACTGTTTGTGCAGCTACACAGTGAGTCAGGTCAGGGAAATGATCCATCTGAAAGTTAGCTAGGAAAATAAAAACAGATTCCTTTTCAGCCAGATAAATTTCCTGGCATGATTCACCATGTCACCATTATGAGCACAAGTGCCAACACAACAAGCTAGGGGAGGACATGACACTTCCCCCATTTCAGCAACAGCTTCCACTTAAAACTTAAGTTTCAAGGAAACAAGGAAGAGCATCAGGGGCAAGTTCTCAAGCTACTAATTAAAATATAGTAAAGTTGCTGCTGTTTCTCAAGATAAGAATAAAGTTGTTCAGAAAAGTTTCCAAAGTATTAGTCAGCATACATAAACTGGCATGATATTATAAAAGCCAACACAGCTCAAAACAAGGTGAGTGAATGCCAGTCCGAAAGCAAAGCACACAATGCTATATAGAACCACACTGCTTTGAAGGGAATTTTCACACATGTAGCAGTTATACCACTAATCCATCTGCAGTTTCATGAGGTCAAAAGTGTGCAGGTATAGGTAGAGATGCTGTCATGTTCCTAACAGATTACTCTCTCCCAAGGATCATTGCTCAAGGATTTCCTCCAGTCTCTCTGGAAGACACGTAACAAAGGAACTACCTTTAAGATTTTTCCACTTTCCTTAACAGGTCATCTCGCTGTACGACCTAATAGATTTTGCCTCTTCCTCTACAATGTGTCAGGAAAAACAAAATTTTAAAAAATCCACTTCTTCTCATTCAGAGAAAACTTCAACTATTAGAGTCATTTTACTTCCCATACAAAAATTTTATTTCAATTATATAAAATTATATTTATTAAAGCCTGAATATTGCAATGTAAGGCATTTAGAAGTTTCACAAGGATAAACAAACTCACATTCAGGAAGTCTCTGAGGTGAAGTAACAATACTTTTTCCATTTAATCTGAGGGAAACTATGACTTGGACCAATTCAGGTTTCCACAACACTGAGTGCCAAATTTAAGGTACTATTGGCCCAATTCTTTATATAATTTACCGTCTTACACATCTTCCTTCACTATGAACTAGGTTGTCCACAAATTTATCAAAACCAAAAACACAGGGCATTTGTATCAAGCAGCCCTCAAATCTCTTGCTGGTGGTATGGTTCTCAGTACCTAGGCCTAATGAGCAGCTATTTGTGAAGAGTATTCTGGTTACAGTCACCTTCTTACTGTGGCAATGTCGATAAAAGATCACCAGGAAGCTATGCCCAGTAATTGTTTTTACATTCCAGCTGTTTAAATGTGAATAACTGAGGATTAAACAGTTTGGAATTTCAATGCAAAAATGGTAACAACCAAAAAAACTGGGAACTTTCTAATTTTGCACAGTAATATGCCACCATATTGTAATTCAATATTTTTGGGAAGACTACTCCCAAAGACAGTCATCAATTTGTAAGTGATCTTCTGAATCTATCTAGAAGAAGAGAATGTGCTTTCTTATCAATGTTCCAGCATCTACATATTCATTTCCTCTCTTCCTATCAGTTTTTAAGAAAGCACTTTGTCAGAAAGCAAACTATGAACTAAGAATTTACAGTAAACAAGACGTCAGTTGCAATGATCTGATTACAAAGAAATTTACTTTGGTTTATATAAAGTAAGCTAACAGCACCCTGAGTTGCAAGGGAAGGAATCAATAACAACACAGACTAGCAGACAGAGTAAGAGATGGTACTGAAGAGGACTGGAAAAAATGAGACTGGAGGTACCCAACATTCCAGACAAGGAGTATACATCTGAAGCAAACCTCCCAATTATCCACTACCACAAGCTTTGGCTTACACTGGGACCACCACTCATCCACTTCCACTGCCGAGGGGCTCTCAAATCCATAGGGACAGACCTGACAGAGCATCCAAAGCAAAGCTCTGGAAACATGCATATATAGCTTGAACCAAAATCTAACCATGTCTCAACAGATTTACCTCTATTAAACTGATGGGGTCCTACCCTGGCAAGCAAGTATCCCTCCCAGAGCAAGTTAAAGTCTGTGCTGCTGGAACTGAGAAACAATGTTTTGCCTGCAGTTTAGATTAAACTGCTCTCAAGAACTTGGAGATTGAATAAATCCCACTCACTATCAGCATCTTTCCACGTTTTGATGGAAAAAAGCCTCTCATTTTGTCTACAATTTGTAGAGATGGTCACAAAGAGCCAAGAGTTCCTCTAAGAAAACAAAAGGCAACCAAGACAGCACTGAGTGTTTATAAAAACTTCCCTGGTCTTCTCCCTAAAGCTTCTTTATTGAAAAAAAAGCTTTTTTTTCAATATCTCAGTCTGCAGTCTCATTTGCCTCATGCCCTAAAACTCTGACTTCTTAGCCCTAAAACGCTTTCAGAACCTAGTTTCAAGTCACAGCTGTTGACCTCAATAATGTTTTTGACGATTACAGCAGGGGTAGTATTAAAGAAGTGGGTCTCACAGAGGCATAAGCTGATTGACCTAGCTGAGGTGAGAAGAACAGGTACACAGACTGCCTCTGAAATAAAATAAATCACAAAGACTTGGGAGATTTGTTGGACTGGCATGTAAGTATATTGAGAGAAGATTTTTTTACAAGGTATCGAAAGTTCTGGTATTGCAAGCAAATTATCTTTACAAAAACAATGTGAAAGTAACACAAAGGAATTTCAAGTGCAACCAATGTATTACAGCATGCCAAAGGCATTACAGAGTGTGACTATTTAAGTTTCTAGTAAAAAGCAGAGTTTTTAATAAACAGAACACATATATTTGCCAAATGATTCCTCAAATTCTTCCCCAACAGCATCCCTGGATGTTTGTTGGTCATGCAGTACTGCCAGGCCAAAAGGGTTGTGAGCAGGAAAAGGGCTATGAATTGTTGACATCTTGGTTCCCTAATCCCTGCAAGAGAAAATGTTTAACCTTGCTTCTTTAGAAGTACTGCTCTCGTGGGTAACGAAGTGGTATGGATAAGAGAAACATGAATGCAGAAAACCTCCAGAACGTGAGCAACCAGGCAGCATTCATTCAACAGGAAATGGAACAGACATACAAGAACAGGTAAGGGCACTGGGTCCAGAATACTCAAAAACACCCACTGCCAAGGTATTTTCCTGTGTAGCAAGCAACCTGTTGCTGTTAGGAATAGTTAAAGAACTTTTCTACCATAAAACTCAGGATATGTGAAAGCTTAAAGCCCAAAGTGAAAAGCACAAGAAACGTGCCTTACAAGAAACTGCAGGGAAAACAAAGATTCGATTTAGGTATTGAATTTGGTTAACTTCTTCTCAGAAATCTGCACATCAATAGCTCCAAGGTCAAATATATTGATATGCCCATCAATGTTCCATGTTAGTAATACACTATAATTACAGACATAGGAGAACACCTTCCTCCATTTGAAGATATTACTGCATCTTCTATCTGACATATTAGTGGTAGGAACTAATACATTCAATCAAAGAACATGCACAGAATTTTAGCCACTATCCGCTACAATACAGCTCCACGTATGAGAGCATCATTTTTACTGATGAGAATCAAAACTGTGCAACCATTTAAAAACTGGAAACAGTCTCTATTATAGCTACAATGAAACAAAAACCATTTTAAAAAATTTAAAAATTAATCAACCATGCACAATTAGCTAAACTGGCCTTCAATGAGGACATTTCAGCAAGGATAATCTTGAGACTGTTTAAAATACTTTGCTTTCATGCTTCAATTTCTACTGCAAACTGCCTTTAAGAACATAAACTGATAATAGTACAAGATGGAGCGCTACAAAAATTACACTCACCTACGCACTACCTAAAAAGTATCCGGAAAAAAGTTATTTAGCAAAGAGAACACCCCATACTCATCCTAGTTACATAGAGTTTTAATATTTTCATATGGTTCTGGTCCTCTGCAAGGAAACATATGGTTAAAAAGGTTATAATTATTCCAAAAGGAAGGTCTTGGTAGTCAACTACAAAGTGAGTGGGACAGAGAAAGGACTCAGAGGCCCTTCTCTCCCAGTGGGGTAGTTGCTGGAAAACAGCATCTAAATACATAGATCTCTGCTCACAGTGTATATGGGGAAAAAAACCAAGCAAAAACCAAAAACAAACCAAACAAACAAAAACTAAAACAATAAAACAACAACAGCAACAAACAAAAAAACCCAAACAGAGTGTGATGGTTACCTGACTGCAAGCAACTTTACAGATTTACCCAAATCCATTTCTACACTGAGTGCAAGATACAGCAACCTCTTAATTATCTGTGAATTTAAAACCAAAAATAAAACTAGCTACCATATAAGGATATAAAAAAGGTTACACTGCCATTTTTCCTCCCTTTGGTCCACATGGAAGTGCTTCATTTATATTCATATATTTTGTTGGAACTTCTCATTTTCCATTAATTAGATAGAATTAGAGTAGAACAACTACAATATGAAAGGCTTATTTAGTTTCAAGTCACTTATCAATCAATACTTTACCTTAAACTACTATTTGCTAAGACAATTAGAAAAAAATTCTTCAAATTTCTTCTACTTTGTGTAGCAGATGTTCGACATAGTCTATTTAAATTTGTCTTTGTTAGAGGTGTGTTAAATTGCTCAAATAATTCAGACAATCTGCAAACAAGATTTCTGACAGGTTGTGAATAACACTCAATTAATACCATAACTTCTGAGATTAATTTTCCAATCAAGGCATTCATGTCCCCATTAAAAAAAAATACAAAAAAAAAAAACCCAAACAAAACTAATGAGGACTTAAAAAAAAAAACCCTCAAACATACCACATGAACTCAATCTCCAGTGTATATTTCCAAAATTAACATCTGTTTGGTCTTGGTTCAACTGTAAAACCAAATGTCCATTACATGAAATAATAAAGTTCTTTTTCTGGATTTGAGCTGGGGGGAGGAGGGAGAAGACACGTTACCCTATGACTATAAATAATTTGTACTTTAAACAACAATTCTATTACCATTTGGAACAATAGATTTATTCCACTATGCTATTTATTCTTCTTGATAGAAGACATAATAACAGTAAATATTTTCCACACAGTTATTTCTCAAAATCCCATGATACCTGCATCATGTCCTGAAACTCAAAAATGAAAACAGAGCAGAGTTGAGTCAATCTCATCACAGTAAATCAAAGACATTCTATGAACTGTATGAGTTTAGAAATACTAACACTACTTCAAGTTTAGATACTAAGAAGTTATGAAAGGTACTTTAAAAATGAAGAAACAAAATAAAAACACAGAGTGAAAAATCATATTACAGTAGTTCAGTGATACACTATTTACAGGACAATCTCATTAGAGGAAAGCTTCATTACATCTGGTTTTTTTACCACCATCTCATTACACCAAACTTCTTAAGTTATTACAGTTAAGCCACAACAACTTTGTACTTTGGTTCCCTCTGTACAAAACTGGAATGCTGGTGCATGCTCCATGTGAGCCATGTGAAGATGCCACAGCAAACCACAGTACCTAACGCACCACACCAGAACACAGAAGCCCAAAAAGAGGTAAGACAATTGCACACCAGGTATATCCTCACCAAAACCAAAACCTTACTCTTTCAAGTAAAGACAAAGTTAGCTGACATGCTAAATTTAAAACTGGGTCCTTTAAAAAGTTAGCATCTGTGTCAATTTTTCCTCTGTCCCTAATGATCTTTCAATAACATGGTAACAGAAACTCTTTAACCTTTTCATATGTTTAAATTAATTGAAACTCTGTGCACAGGTTATATATAAAGAAATTAGGTTGCAATTAAGCATAGTTATGAAAGATTCTTAAATCTTAAAACTATTATAGACCAAAGACAAGGTCAACTCTACAACTCAGAAAACTTTGGCTTTAAAGAAAAAACACCACATGAATTATATGCATAAAACTCACTTTTGTAAAGATACAGCCCTAATCACACTAAGCATGTTCATCCACGTAAAAAAACATCTGTTTCCAAAGTGATAAATTAAAAACACATCCCCCTCTGCAAATCATTAAATTTCATTTAGTAAATACAGTAGAAGCATGCTAAGTAAAATTAAGGATACTAACTTTTACATCAATTTAGAAATACTCACTCTGCTAAACATTGTCCTCTGCAAACCCAAAATGTAAAAGTCTTTTCAGCAATTACTGCAGAGTGCTTACACTAACTGCAATAATGTCAAATATTTAATTTCTGATTATCAGCAACAAGGTTCAGGTCACTGTATTTAAGGATTTTAGTCAAAACTGCTTCCCTTTCATCTGTATGCATTACAAGAAAAATGCCGGTATAATCTAAAAAGTAAATTCATAAAGGAAGACAGTGTATTTCTCCCCTAATCTGGCTACAGGTATAACTGGAGAACAGAAAGAAAGAAAAATTATCCTCACTGAGCCAGTGAATTGCAAAAATATTTTTGCAGCCACACGTGGACACAGGCTTGGTTCTCGTCAGGCTTGGTTCTCGTCAGTGGATCCAAGACAGTGAGTTACAACCACAATGCCATCCTTACAAAATACATTCCCACTCCTCTCTCACCTCAGCAGAGACTCCGCTCCAAGGAGATTGCTCTGCTGGCTCTCCACTTGTTCAAGTTCTGAAGTCTCACAGGGATCTGAATGAGTACTTTAGTTCAGATAAGGAGAGTGGTTTTGCAGCAAATCTTCCCAACACCCTAGTTAATGCACTTTCACCTGCAGCTTGAAGCAGTCCCACAGTGCACAAACCTGGTTCCCTCCAGGTGAAACCAAAAGCCACACCTTGTACTCCAAGAGCACTGGCACTGCCAAAGGGGCACAGAAGCAGACAGAAGCCAGTCCAAATTAACACCCACTTTGCTTTACAAATGCACTGAGTGTAGATAGGTATCGAGTCCCCATGACCAATTATTTCATTCTCCAAATCTGCTCTTGCCGGGCTGTACTTGCTCCAGCACACCCAGTCACTGTGTTTCAGGGTCTCCTTTCACCTGAGACCTGAGGTTCCCCAAGCTTCTCAAGCACTGCTTCCCTCTGGGTTTTGTCTTCCAAAGTTCTCACATCCAGCCTGTCATCTCTGCTCATTTGACCTTTCATATACAACAGCTTACTTTTCCACAGTATTATCTATTCTCACCACACTGAAACTGCTTCTCCCAAGGACTCCCAAAGCCAAAGTACGATCAGTCTCAAAAAACTTAATTCTGGCATTTCTTAACTTTGAGTAAAAACATTAAAACTTTAATAGGTGCCTCATTTAGGCACACATAGAAAAAGAGGACCTTGAAGCTGACTGTGTAGCATCACATCTGATTCTTCAGCGCTCAACAGCAGACTTAAAACCTTACAAACATATAGCCCTCAGCCCTCTATTACTGACATGGATACAGCACTAAGAATAATAATAATAACGCAAACATCTTTTCACTGCATTTCACAGCCATTCACGGTGCCCTAACATACCCTGTCTTCCCTAGCCTCTCTCTAGCAGAGTCTCAATTCAGAGAGAGAGCCCCAGCTCTATTTTCAGTCCTCCCCTCTCATTTCTACAATGAGTTCGCCTAACTCGCCTTTGTAATGGCCCATCTCATTAGACAGCTCCTCAGAACTATTTTTCATCCCAATACCTTCAAGTCATACTCCTTGACTGGACTGTGAGCCACAAGAAGTTGGATTCTTTTCCCTTTCCTTGTATCACAAACCATACTGACTGCTGAAGGGGACAATTTTAAAAAGCCCAGGGCTATAGTCACATGATCAAGTAATTCAGCAATAACAGAAACAGATCAGACAACTGAAGCAGCCCAGTGTTCCCAGTAGGAAGGGTTTACAAGTTTTATTTCTAGATAAATTCAGTCTGGAGTCTCAAAATTTTATGTTGCACCATACACTTGGCTCAGGGCTGACCAAAGGACCGGTCATTGGGGCTGGAATTCATTCAGTGTCTGCCTGAAGAGGAGATCCCACGCTCACCCTTCTCCAGGTGGAACATGGTTTGTACCTACCAAAACCAGTCTGTGAACTGAGCCAATGAGCATCAAGTGCTCATGATCAAAGATTTCACTTTAAAGCTGTTACAGAATGATCACTTGTGGAAGCAAGACAGCTTTACCCAATCCCACGATGCTTCTTAGCACAGACAGAGAATATTTAGCTGCCAAAATAAGTGTTTACTGAGCATATTCCAATTCTCAGAATATAGATTAAAGTTGGATTCTTTTTCTTGGCAACATTTAACAAATGCACTTAACAACTTTGATTTTCTTGCTCCAGAGCATGGTCAGAGTAAATGTTGTAATTACATGAAATATGTAACCATTGAATAAAATGCTTACGAATTCTTAACATCGTGAAACACAACCGTGCTTTTCCTTTTGTTTTCAGAAACAAATAAAATAAATACTTTAACCCGCCATACACTTTAACCAGAATAAGTCAGACAAAGAAAATTAAGGACAATATTAGACGCAATAAAAATTTCCACTAAAACCTACACAGTTATGTACAGCAAGAAGGAAAAAAAAAAAAACATAAATTCAAAGTTATTCATGATAAAGAAAAATGCATGTCATGAAATGTCTTTAATTGGAAAAGAAAACAATTACTAATAAAACTGACCTCAAAATATCAGCTCGGTGGGCTTTTCTCCAATTAATTGATAGTAAAACAGGGTGAGAAGGAAAACCTTTATTTAACATTTCAGAATTTCAAATATTAAGTAAGACATTGAGTTTCATTGTACATTGTCCATTTCTGGATCCTAGTAATTAATATATGCATACCCAGTGCTCACAGAATTGATAGGAGTTGGAACAAGAATGAGCAATATTACATGAAGGAACTGATGTCAGGCAAAAGGAAATTATTTGGAGCATCCTAACCATTCAAATACATTTGAAAGAAATTTATATTAAATAATCAAAAAAGGAAATCAGATGTCAAAACTGAGTAAACAACAACAAGGTGGAAAGGAAAAGTAAATTAAAATTTTAAATAGTTCCTGTCATGTAAAATATTATTTGTTATAAATACAGGTATATACTCCAAAATAGGAAGTAGGTCTTAAGCTCAACATAGTTTAGCTCATTTTCATTTACAATACCCATCATGCATCCTGAAATACAATTTATGCAGGAATAATAAAAGAATAATAAACTTTTTCTCTCATTATCTTGCCTTCCTTGACATTTAACGTCAATCTGCAATAATAAAGCTAATAATGATCTTTGTCTTCACACACTGCAATTGAAGTAAAGCATTTCTTTGTAAATTAAAGGGTAATTTTGTTCCCACTATTTCAATCTAATCTTTCTGGGCTAGGACCACAGAAACTCATGGCATAAATCACTCTAAAATCCAGATCACCTTCTCTCTGTGAAAGACGCTATATTCTTTTGAAAATAACCATGTGTGCAACCACAACCTAAAGCAGAGCAGCATGAAGCATGGAAGATTTCATCCAAAGTTCATCACATGATATGAATGCCAGATATTTCTAGAGGTATCACAATCAAAGCTGAACATACAGCAACCTCCCTAAATTCGCAAATCACATGGTGAAACATTTTAAAGAGACATCTCAAGAATTCACAGGAATTCAAATATAACAGAAAATCATACTTTATACAGGTTTATAGTTAGGAACATATTTTTTAATCATATGGCTTCCAGATCTGCTAAGTTATTAGGTGTATGCTGAGCTTCATGCAAGTATTATGTGGATTTTACTGGGACTAATTGCATTTGTAATACAAGCTGAGCCACCCTGAATGATTTTGGCACCTAGAAGTTTCACATAAAGTACCACATCTACAGCAGCTTCCAGACAACCTTTGCACACTTCCATTACTGCCTCTTCCAGCTGCCACAACAGCCAGCTTAGCCTGATGCACAAGTAACAGCAGCTGCAGCAACAAGGCTCAAGGTGAAGTGGGAATTCCTGAGTCCAACTTCCTCTGCACTGCCAGCTACCCCCACAAACAGGGGCAGTGCTGAGGGTTACATATCAATACCAACAAGGCCTTAATGGCCACTGATTCCATATGGTCAGATTAGCTTTCTCCAGACCAGAAGATAAATCAAGAACATTCATCTGTGTAACCAGGTAATACCATTGCACGCAGTGTAGGAGACATCAGAAGCACTTTCCATTAAAAGGCAGAACTTACCCCTCTTCTGTACCCAGCCTTCCTTCACAATGGTAACATCGCTCATGATGACTCCACTCTGAACCCCAAACTCAAAAGAGTATTTCTTTGAGTTATCAGCTTGTCTGTTTGGCTTCTCTTCTGCAGCTCTTCACAACTTCTACTGATGAGTCAGACTGGAAGGAAATATTAGAGAAAGAATTTGAGTCTTTTCTGTTTTTCTCACTTGACAGCCAACAAAAAAGTCTTTGTTGATGTATTTCACTGACTGAGCTCATATTAAAAATCTGCCTTTATTTTTAATTAACTGTATAACACAATCATGTTTCTAGTCTTACAGCACATTTTCCATGAACACTACAATATTAAAAAGCAGCAGAATGTGTTAAAATTTAAGTCATATGGCACTTTCATAAAACGTGCACGGCAGAATTCTCTCGTACTAATGCACAGGACACCGCTAAACGAAAGGCTGCCAGCACTGCTCCACAGGCCCAGCTCTGAACTCACAGGACCTTTCCCTGTTCTCACAGTTGCAGAATCCATGCAATGGACAAGTGCTTCCTCTATTATGGCTACTTACAGGGATATTAAGAGTGCAAGAAAATGGAAGGAAAGGTTACATTCTTGCTACTTCCACTGTAGTTTTATTACAGCCAATAAAAATCCTGAACTTACAGGAGATTTTCAAATACAGCATCATCTCCAAGTTCACAAACAGAAAAACAACTTCTTACAAGTACAAATTAACCAAAAACACCGCTAATGTTTACTTCATAAAAAGAAGGAGTGCACATTCTCTCAAAGCTTTAAGCCAGGCAGTGACAAGAGTGCTCTTTTCCCTATAAACCTAAGCCTGCAGGGCACAGAAGGGAAGTTAGTCCTGGAACAGGACATACCACTCACAGAAGCCAAAACCCTCTCTTTTGACCACCTCATTCCCAGAGTACCTAACAGCTGTGAAGAAGAGATAAATAGCACTACAATCAAGTAGGAAGCAAAGCCAGAGGCCAGGAGATGTTCCCTTTTGCCAGCAAACTGCCTTTCACCTCCAACCTTCAAAATAAAGAGAAGCATTCAAATAATGCTCACCCAGAAAAGTGTGGGAAGCCAAGAAATGGGATTTCTCTGATGGTGGAGGAACACCCTTCTACAGTTCTACAGACAGGAACACACATGTACACAGTGGTGCCACAGAACAGGAACCCACACACAAGTTCAGTGCTATCAAAGGCAGCCCATACATATCCATTTAGTAGACCAACCAACAAATATAAACAGGAAAGAAACAAATATGACTGTGCTAGAAGCAATCTGTGCAACAAATGAATGAAGAAAGCACTGGGAAATTGGGTTTTTAACACAATCAAGTACAAACTAAAAACAGAACCATTACAGACATACAGGTTATTTCTCATTTATCATTTGAAATACGTGTATTTGCATGACACAGCAGCTAGATGGAAGGCTACTTCTGTATGGATGCTGTAACATGCACAATAAAACTTGGCATGAGTATTTTTTCAAGTGGTATGCAACAAAAATACAATACAACCTGATTTTACAGCAACACTCTAGTGTGCCCATTTAAGTCTTGTTTTCACTAAACTATTTTTTTCAAAAACACTCAGTAACTTGGCTGCATAAAAATAAAAATCACAATGCTAAAATCATGACTATTGTAAAGTTTAAGCAATATTCCTGTCCCTGAGACATCCCCAGGGCACTGGCAGATAGAGCAGTGAGACCTGTGCAGGTGACACACAGCCTTTGGCGCTGGCATCACACCCTGTCGCGCCCAGCAGGACACACACACCTGTGCTATAAAAACACACCCTGTTCAAGCTTTCATAAGAGTTAAAAGAAAGCGTTATGTACAACATTTCGGAAAGACATGAGACTGCTTTACTGATGTTAATTGATCTAACTTTAGCTGCTTAGGCATCATATTACACACACAGGCCAGTACAGCAGAAATAACCAAAGTATGCATTTCCACATCCTGCACTTTACTAATGTGAGAGCTAATTTCTGGGTCAGACATTATCAGAACTTCTGTTTGCATGCTTCAAACAAGATAAGCAAGTCTATCAGCTGTGCATGAAAAGAGAACTGACAGATTAAGACACGCGCCTGGATGCAGGCTGCTGTTCCGCTGTTCTGGATCACCGCAGCACAGCATCAGCTCTGATTACAAACACATAAATCTTTACAAAGCCCAGAGGTGGGTGTCAAACAACTGTGACCTAAGAGCAGCTGTTCTGGGAAGAACTGTAAGCACATCAATTTCCAAATACCCAACTTAAGTTCAGTTTTCTACAAGTTTTTCATTGCATTCTTTAAGAAGTAATCACATTTGGATTTTTTTCCAGCTGCAAAGACACAAGAAGCAATGTAACACTCAGTATTTACCTTGGATTGGCATATGCTGCAATGCATTTTACCCTTTTGGCAAATTTAATGTACTTTCTATTTTTGGTGCACACTTGTGAACAGTGCAATGAAATATTCTTATTGGTAAAGACATAGCTATAAGAAATTAACTTCTGCACTAAGTGGTAATAATCTTGTCTGCCCACAGACTGATCAATCAGTCCATGATTTATGAATGAATTCATGCCTGAAGCTCCCTATTTACCCACTGATTACAATTAAGTTAGTGTTACGCAATCAAAATCTGATCTATGACCGACTTTCATGTCAGACAGTGCCTGAAACAACCTCAAGTGTATGTCTGTAGGCTTGCATCCCACCCATCACATGTGCTGCTCTACTGAATTTTGAACAAAATCCCCAAGATACAAAAATCACATAAATAGGGTGATAAAATTAACTGCACTATCCCCAGTTTAGCTTCACAGTATCACCAGAAACAGCTTTAAAATTATCAACAGTTCTATGCTTGTATTGATTGCTCCATTAATGGGTAATTAAAAGTCAAGCTGAATTACACAGGAAGCTGAAGGAGATAAATCAAAGCATTAAAAGACTAATGAAAATAAAGGTTATATGTGCACACTACGCTTTCAAGAAGCCATTTGTAAGCATCTGTAATATTATCCCTTATTAAGTGCCTTTGAGTCTTTCTAAAAGGTGCACTCCTTTACTCTAAAAGTCATCCAGCAATGCTCCAGAAGAGCAGAATTTTGAGAATTACCTCTTATTGTGACCAAAACTGGCCTTATTGTGAAAAACAGTCACTTCAAAAGCCCTAAAGATGTAATAAAGAATTGTGTATAGATGTAAAGGAGTTGTCTGAAACACATAAAAAAGAACTCTCACATGAAAATTGCATTTCATCTATTCAACTATTTCAAGAAAAGCTACAGAAATGTTTATTCTGCACATCTGGCATAGAACTTTAAATACTTGTTAGCAATCAACTCTGCTCTCCCAATGCACTTGTAGTTTCAGCAGCTGGTATGCAGTTAATTTTACAGGTTACCTTACTGCTATATAGGATGAGCCCACGGAAATAGGAGAAAAATATGTAAGAACTGAAGCTGATGATGTTTTGCATTACAGCTCCTTCCTACAGCGAAGAACTTGACTTATTTTTATATATTTTCCAGCAACTAGAGAACACATCAGATTGCTTCCCCCCACCTTTTTTTTGTACTTTATCAAACTTGGAAGATGTTTTTCCAACAGTATATTGTGTGTATTCTGCAGACATTATCAGATAGTCATGTATAGGCACAATACCCTACAAGAACCCGCTGTCAGCATATTTAAAAGTGCAGGTATAAAAATTTACTCCATTACAGTCAGTGATGAGAAGAACTCAGGGACACAGTGCAGTGGTGGACTTGGCAGTATTAGGTTAGTGGTTGGAAAGATATTTTCCAGCCTAAATAATTCTATGCAAACACCTGCTGGGGGGTTTTATCTCATAAAAC
Source organism: Drymodes brunneopygia (assembly GCA_013400955.1). NCBI lineage: Eukaryota > Metazoa > Chordata > Aves > Passeriformes > Petroicidae > Drymodes > Drymodes brunneopygia. The sequence goes on from VZTZ01050758.1 coordinate 2,242,013, forward strand.
ATGCACAACTTGTCCTTTTTTTCTTCAGGAAGTTAAAAAGTCACTTTTGTAGTGTGAGATAAAACAATTCAAAACACTTCTAAAGAGCTAATACTGTACTTTTAAGTTCCTAGCTCTATAGGTTGCAAAGGCAACTTTCTCACCAAAGATTAGGCAGAGACTACTACATGCAACAGAGTTCTACATCCCTGTGCTAAGGCTCGTAGTTTCCCCAAACCATGGCAAAAACTAGCCAACAGTTTTCATCTTGAACTTTAAGAATCACAGCAATATAGAGAAGAACCATCTTACTTCATGATGCTACCATATGGGAACTATAAGATCAACAATTAAAATGAGGAATGGACCATTCAGTAGGAAGACAGCTCTTCCCCAGCTTCTGTTTTTAAATTAAAGGAAGCTCTCATGCCCATCACAGCAGTCAGCTATCTACAGAGACCTGGTGAATAGTGAGAAGGAAAGAAATCCCTTCCAAGCAGAAGAACTAAAAACTGTGGCTCAGGTCTACACTTAACAACCACTATGTGCAAGTGAATTATCATTGAGATTCATAAGAACAGACAACACTCCCTTGGAATCTGGGCATCTTCCCATTCTCCCCATGAAAAGAGACAGCTGAGTAAAGAAGACAGTACCCATAAATTCAGTGTAAATTGTATGATTCAGTTCTCTGTTGTAAGAGCTTTCATAAACACAGGCTTCTACTTTCAACAATTTTGGAGCTGAGAAAAAACAGAAACTCTCACATTTACCAACTCAAGTTACCAGAGAGAACACCAACAGAATCAATTTCAGTGCTTCCAGGGATGATCCCGTAACTTCTTGTACCATTATCAACTAAGTTAATCACCCAACCTTGTTCTCTTAATATATTAGTACTACTATTTTCCCTTTTTACAAGTAATCATTTCTTTAGTGAAATGTTTGGGAGAAAAGAAGAGTAAGTGAACCTTTCTGATTCCCTCTGCCTGACTCAGATTCTTTGGTCTCCCATGTAAGCAGAGCCAAATCTCATCATCTCTATCTCCTTATTTTTCAGAAAAGTAACTGAATCATTTTGTGCATGCACACAAAACACACATCACCAAAAAAAGCAGTTCTCAGTGACTTCCACCACACATGTTTGTTTCCTTGCTTTGGGGGCTTTTTCTTTTTTTTTTGTAGCAGATCAAGGTATTAGGAGTTCTTCTCAAATTTGAGTTTGACTCCTCCCAAAAAACCGAGCAGGTTATAACTGTTACCAATGCAGGTTGCACTCCCAGAGCAATGAATTCAAAATGTCAAGGCACTAAACTAAAAACAGAGTTATCTTTAGGAATGGAAGCTGAGATCCAGGTTTTATTTGTATGAAAAACACATCCTCCTCCCCTAGCAAAGCTGGCCAAACAATTAGATGATATATTGCACATCATCAAAAATTACACAAAAGATGATGTGACAAAACAGAGATTGCTACAAAACCTGCTAAATCAAATTAGACTATATTGTTAATGGAAGAATCACATTCAGCTTTATCTAAAAAGTATTAAGTATTGATACAAGCTTTTATAAACTACCTATTCTGGAATTCTGGTTATACTGACTGACTTAAATACAACTTAGACTGAGGAAAAAAGGAACCACTAAGCAGATAGTATTTGTCCAACTTATTAGAGCCAATTAAAAATTGAAAAAAGAAAAACAACGCACGTCAAACCAACACAAAAGAGGAACTGATTTGAGAAGACAAAGAAATTAACAAAAAAAATTATTAAAAGAAAATAGATCCTTAATTTATAAAATGGTAAACTTCATGTACATATTATTAAAATTCTGAAAGATACGTTAAGTACTTTCTAAGTAGACATATTTACAGTTTTTAAAACAAATACCTAAAAATCCCAAGATATCTCCATGACAGGCATTGCAAATACTTTTTAAACTACAGCTCATACTAAAAGCCTCAACGACTTTAAGAAAATTGGTATTAGAAATTTACTCATAACAACTTTTCTTTGTAAGTTTTGATTTGGAATAATGAGGGACATGATAGGAAAATGGCACTGCCTACACCTTGCGGTGAAGAAGACTAACATACTTTGGAAAACATGAATAGCCCTTTTTAATGCATGCTTACATGTGTGCTTAATATTTGCAGTGTTCTATTTTCACTCTCAGTATGTCAAAAATCTTCACATAACTAATACATGCTAGATATGCCTAGTTAGGAGAATGCAGACACATTGAAATATTAATATACAAGTTAGATATTTTATTTAGATTCTACAACTGAATAAGTTTATCAGAAAAGAAACCATCATTCCATATTTTATTTCCTATTATAATGACAAAGCAAGTTATTTTAAGGGACAAAGGTATAATTAAAGCAAGGTGAACAAAGCCACCCTTGCCTTTGTTTACCAAGGTATAAAGGAAGTTTCTAAATGTAACTAAATTGTTTCTTTAGAATCCCACGTGAAACATTAACAACCCATTGTTTTGCCTTGTGTTTATTGACAAAAATGCTTTAAATCCTTTTTGTCCTCCTCAAATCACATAAAACAATAGCTGAAAAGCAAACAGAAGCAGAGATGAAACTTACTAGGCTGTATGTCTGAAATGTAACCAAAGGATACATGTCAAGTAGAAAAGATGAAGGGAGGGCTAAAATTATGCATTAAAAAAATCACTGAGACAATGAGCTTGGGAGAGTTTTGAGACTCAGAGGAAGTCAAGGATTAGCTGAGCTGAGTATCACAACTATGATAATGTTACTACAATTGACCCTTCAAAACATATGTAATAAATTTAATTTGCCATGGATTAATGTACGAATACAAATCCTTGGCTTTTAGAGACAAAGTTCCTTTGCTCTTTAAAAATATAATTTAGAAAATACTCAAACAATGAAGAAAAAATAAACAGAAGTTCCCTATTTTTAAAACAAACTAAAATTACTTTTCTATGTCTAGAAGACTCAGGAAAAAAAAAACTAACCTAATTTTCAAAAGTTCAAAGAATCTGGAAATTCCTAGTCATTTGAGGAGAGATTTTAAAAGATACCTTTCAAGGGATACAAATGAAAGTTTCATTAAACTCATGTATTTAATTATTTCTGTGACAGGAACTTTTCTGCAACATGACTCTGTATTGCGTATAAAAGACCAAGCACATTGCTGAATAAAATCCAGAAATACATGAACTACTCATGAGTAACAAGAAAGTCCTGAGGAAAAGAAAAAGGGGTTCTCCAACTATTAATATAAAAGATGAAAAAAGTTCAGTGACATGCCTACCAAATGGCTTTTGTTTAAACTCTTACATAGCAGGTTTTATTTATTATGCCTACATTGAACAAATCAAATTCTGAATTGTCTTGTAATAGGAATGAACTCTGTGATTCCTTTCTATAGAGCAACCAAACACTGCTGAACTTCCTGTCAAATCCTGACACTGCAACATGACTAGAACATAATCAACTTCTAACCTAAAACCTTTGGATCTTCTTGTTCACACTCAAAAAGCATTATTCTCATCAACTTGAGATCTGGATTTCTTAAGGACAGAAGGAATTCTCTACAACCCTAACTTACACACAGGCGCAGAGCTCACCAGGGGAAGGTCTTTGGCAAATGTTATACGAAAAGCCAGATTACATGAAACTCACATGTACAACCTTAATTCTCTGTCTCAAAGTGTATTAATACATTTAGAAAAGGATATAATAATTTCAGTAAGAGCTCATGAAGCCAGCTGCAACAATTACATATCTCAAGAAACACAATGCTTAGAGGAAAAAAAAAAATAAATGTGTGTTGGAAGAAATTGTTTTGCAAGATTGCTGAGACTCAACCGAGAACCACTGCATTAATTCTGTGATGTTAAACCAGCTGTACAAGAAGCTGTTGACTGTTGGGCACTGACATTCCACACATACAAAAAGAGTGTGGAGATACAAAAAGAGTGGTGAAATCCTCATTGATCTAAAGGAAGCAGGGTCTTCATCTCTGCTCCTGCTATAGGAAGCATTCAAACAAACCTTGTCACATGGATGCAGGGAAGTTTGGCAAACCATGCTGTCAAGTCATTCAGACACGCACATGAAATATTGAGCTCCCAGTTGCATTCTTAAGAGAATTTAAAAATCACTACTCTTCTTTAGTCAGGATATTACAGAGAAAAAAAAATCACAGGGCAACAATGTGTTCTTAATGCTATTTTTGATCAGTATGACTCACACTTAGACACTCACATAGAATACATGTGGAAGTAGAAGATTGGTCAAGATGGGTTCAACATCTATTATTTATCCTAAACATAGTAAGTGTTGACACAAACACTACCAAAAACCAAAGAAATATTTAAATTGAGCAAAAGTAAGCACCTTCACATACACAAGCCAAATATGCTTACTCTTCTTGATTTTAACATTTAATGCTATTAAATCTTGGGGGATTTTTGGAAGTATTAACTTTGCTACATCTTCCTACTACACCTGAACAACATCTTTAAATAATAAAGGCAAAAATAATCTGCTTAAAATCCTTGGCATCATAAATGCTCATACTTAAAATTGATCTAGAGTCACAGAACAAGGAGAGATGCTAAACAAACACCTACTATATTCCTGGATATTTTTGCAGTTTTTTTCATTAGTACATACTAGTGATTTGTCTAAAAAAGTTTCATTTATAAACTCTTCTTTTTGCACAAGGAGTCCAGAATTTTGTTCATACAATTACCCAAGATAAATGTACAAACTAAAACTTTAAAGATGAATTTTTATGCTAAGAAAAAATTAACTTTCACATTGAATATTTTGGCATTTGCTGGTAGGTTTTGGGTTGGGATTTTGGGGGGCTTTTGGTGTTGGTTTGGGGGGTTTTTGTTGTTGTTTCTCTGTCTTTAACAGATTAATTTTTAAACACCTTGAATCAGCTTTTCCAACTATTGTGTAACTTATCTTCAGAAAGTATTTTTTTTCTATACTACAACAACTTGTTGCAAATAAGAGCAACTAGTGCAACACATTTATTTACCAAGGAGACCCTGTGAACCTGGGGAAGCCTCTTCCGTACAGAAAAAAGAAAACGCATTGGTCGGCAAGCAAGTTTCTCACTGAAACCACACCTTTCCTCACAAGCAATGCAAAACTTCCTGAACTACATGTTGTGCTAGAAAGCATCCCCTGCCTCTTCCATGGTATTCTTATTAGGCCTATCCTAACAGAATGAGAATCTGAGATAACACAAATTAATCTAACATTCTAGAATAATTTGAAAAGGCATTTAAGCTGGCAATCTTTTTTTTATTAAAGACAGTACTTCAACAAGAAGTGGGTTGTAAAGTTCATACAAATACTGAAAATAAAAGCAACCTTTTACCCTTAAACAAAACTCATAAATGCACACATTTAACTATTTCCCTCTTTTTGAATTGCTACTGTAGGTCACAAGGGAAATACTGCACATTTTGAACAGAATGTTTATTTTATTAGCTGGAAAAAAGCAAACAGAGAGCTTTTGTTATATACACGACCAAACCCCCTACAAAACATGCAGTTATAGTATGATGCATTACTTTCATAGGAAATCAATTCATTTATGCATTATCCATGTCAAAATGAAAGTATGGTACAACAAAGTTTTCAGTCAGTGTTTGTCCACATCCTTCCACTCTCCCATGTGAACTAAAATAAGAAGCACGCCCAAGACATAAAAGATGCAAAAGAATATTGAGTCTCTGTTTCAAAACTGAAGGAAAGCTGGGCTACCATGTTGCCAAGTCCATATCACCTGTTGCATTAACAGCACAAAATGAAACTGTAAGCAAACAGTTACAAGAAACTGTATCATCTTCATACTCAGAACAGCACAGTAATTTCAAATCCATTTTAGCACAAACCACCTTAGTAACGGACCACAACTTCCAAAACAACTGAGTATTTCAAAGTTAGCAAGTAATACTTCTTGAGCATAGAAATTATTATTCAACAGGTCTCTTTAAACTGGGAAAATGTGCACCCAGAAAGTGAAAGAACATACAATCACTCAGCGTTAGGCAAATTGCAAATAGTCTGAAGGATCTTTTGGTTATAATACAAACTTCAGATACATGCTGTTGCAAAATGCAGTAGGAAGTCAAGATACGGTTTCTGGTTAGTGTCTTGCAAACAGAAGCTTGGGTTACAAACAACTGCAGAGCTCTAGTAAGTGGTTTTGAGTCAAGCTTAAAAAAACACACCAGAGTATTTTCTCTTTCACAAAACATTTGTTCCAGTGTCAAAAAGTCAACTATTTCTAGTGCTTATCAATGCTATCCAATCCTTATAACCATATCTACTTCAACTGGGGCAAAGTTAAAACTAGTACCTGTCTGAATTCTCACCTACTTCCCCTAGAATGGCAGCATTTTGCTCAAAAACACATCACCTGCCCCCAAAATGCAGAACAAATGAGGGAGTAAAACACTGGAATACTACTTTCTGGGAATCTATTTAGGAAACTAATGAGACTGCTGAATCCATTCAAACCTAGTTAGAGTAATGCACCACAGAATAAACTGTCTAAAACAAGACAGTCTTGTTAATATTATCTGTGTTTACACATACATCATGCACTCACATCAGACTAAAAAAAAAAATTAGTTATTCAAACAATACACGTAGCCTTCTAGGAAACAGAGACATCTTATCTCTGAAGTTTTTCTTTGGCCCTTATTTGAACTTGACTTACTGGCTGCATCCAACCAAAATATATCCACATGGACTATAATTAGTAATCCAATCCAATTAAAGATATTGGGGTTGACTTATAGGCTCCTACCAAAATAAAAAAAAAAAATTTAAAAACCCAAAACCAAACAGTCCTACAAACTTAAGCAGTACACCTACTTTAAAAGCCAAAATAAGCTTCCTTCTCTACCTCAGGTACACTCTTTCTGTATTCTTGCAAACAAGCAGATCTTGCCTACAGAACAGCGGGCAGAAACAGAAGATCATGCTTAAAATGTTACTTGTCATAAGTTAAGGTCTACTTATCTGCATGCTTCTTGCCTTGAGAAATAAAGACCTCTATGTGCAAAATATAGGGAACCATATTTAGCAAAGTTTTAGCAAGATCTAAACAAACATTAGCAGAAGAGACTGCTCTGTGTTTCTTCAGTACTGAAAAAGGTTGACAGTGCAGGTATCAGGCACATTATAATTTTTGTAATACAACTCCTTAACAGGGACTGGGCACATTTTCATAAAGATTAGGAGATGATGTAGACATATACAAGGAGCCAGACAACTAATAACCACAATAAAGAAATAAAAACTAGAATAAAGGTCAAGAGAGATTAAATTGTTTATCCTTTCCAGTCGCAGGAAAATAAGATTTCTTTTTTTTTACGTTTAATCAACGTATCGTGGGAGAACATGAAACAGTCCTGGCTATTTCACGCCTCTTGGCTTCCCATCCAGAAGTAAACTAAGAAGCGGTGCCCATACAAAGCAACCCCGCAGCCTATAAGCCCGGTAGTGCTCGTTACATCACGATCATTTGCATTTAAACTACAATATATAGCGCTGCGCTCTCGCTGCCGAGGGGCGCCGCGCTGACCCCGTGCCAGGCGGAGCCCCCACCGCGCGCACCGCGCCGGGAGCGGGGTTCCCGTACAGGCACCCCCGGCCTTCCCCGGCCCGCGGCGGCACCTGCCGGGACCCCGCCCGGGCAGAC
>VZTZ01050758.1:2250822-2287495 GCA_013400955.1 Drymodes brunneopygia
CTGGTACCCGGAGTGGTGCGCTTGGCTCTGCAAACTCCTCCAGGAATAGAACTACCAGTTACGCCGCAGGAAGCCGTAATTCATCCCTCGCTGAAGTGTTTAGTGGATGCGCCAGCCTTAGTATTGCTAAATTGTCTGCAGGCTTCGCCTTATCCCGACGAGTAAATAAACACGTAGAGAAAGCAACATCAGCGCTCCCGAGCCTCCGACCCTTCCCGTAGCCACAAGCGCTCCGGGAGCGGAGCTGGTGTCGGCAGGGCAGCCGTGCTGCGAGGTGCTGGGCACGGCGCTCTCCCGGCCCGGCAGTGCTGCCTCTGGGCTGCGCAGGCCGGGGATGCCCGGCCTGCTGCTCCTGCCGCAGCCGCCGCTGCCGAGCCCGCTCCTGCAACCCCAGGCAGTGCCTGAGGTTCAGAGGTGCGGTGCCCTCGACGCTTTGTTCCACGGCTAATTGGCTGTGTGTAAACGGTTTAGTGCACATAAAGATGTCTTCTATCGTTTATGGTTTCAATAATACGCGCAAATTAATTTTCTGTAGAAATGCATTTATTATCCATACACAGTTCACACTGACTTGTGTCGGAACCTGTTACTGCAAAGGAGAAGCAGATATTTTGGATTGCTTGAAATATAGCTATTTTCTCTGTTTCATCAGTGCAGAATTTTTTCTAAAAATGCACGTTCATCAAAATTATATTAAAGAAAACCCAAAAATGTTTCTCTAGCATGAAGTTCACCTTTATTTTTGAAGTTTTCCTTTCTCTCATATCCCACCTTCTAGAACTCTTTGAAACATCAGGCTTCGTATTCTCTGTACCACTACAGGGCTTCAGAGAGATTTTTTGAGAATCTAAATAATCATATGATTATTTATTATTGGCACAGGACTAGAAATTTGCCTCCGGGGGCACTGAATCCTTTCCCTGCTGCGGCAAGCAACCACACCAATAATTCCATTCATAAATATGCTGAGTTTCCTCTTAGAACTATGAAGTTTGTTTGCCACACTGTTCTCTCTAGCAGGCTACAGCCTAAGCTCTCTGTTCCCCTAACACTGATGAAAAACAAAATTCATACTGTATTTGATTAATGAATCTTTTTGAAAAAGAACTTTAAAAAGACCTTGCCAAGCGCTACTTCCTTTCCCAGAATTTACCGTTCAGTCTTCCTCTTTCTCAGAAACACTTTAGTAAAGTGAGCATCTTATTAACCATCAATATTCACGGAGAACCATTGTATCAATTATTAAAATGTGTTTATTCTCTAATGTGTCCTTTGATGGCTGCTGCTATGCTGCTCCTGAAAAACTGAAGGTGTAGTTCTTGGGACGTGCCTTCTGTTTGCTGCAATTCCTCTGAAGGACTCAGAACCCAAGGCAGCATGAAATGTGCATGGGAAGTAGCTGATAGACTGCCAATCAGCTGTTCAGGTGCCAAATGCTGAGTGTGAAACCCAGGCCCACAGAAAGTCCTGCTATTTGTTATCACTCAGGTCATTCCTGCTATATGTTCATCCCTGCCACTCACAGTTGAAAATTTCTTATTAATAAAGTATATTTGTATGGTTGGTCACACTAACTGATGCCTCCAAATCTTCAAAAAGCAAGCTATGAAATACTTCTCTTATGATGACAGTAAGTTTGCTTACATTTATAAATAGACACTTGGTGTAAATCACCTTGGAAAAATCAAACCTAAAAGCACACTTATATACTTTTTGAAAGAAAAAAACCCTTCCACCGTGCTAAGAAAAAAAAATGAGATAACCTTTACCTACAAGGAGAGATAATCTTCTTCAATTTTATTTTGCTACAAGTTGCTGAAAATGAAACAGTGGGCTGAAATTTGTCGTGTTGATCTAGAGTTAAAACATGTATTTTTCAGCAACACCTGATTAGGATAATTTTGTTCTATCTCTATAATATAGACAACTATTCACAGGTAAATAATCTTTTTATTCAGTATTACTTTGAAATCAGATTCATTATAATCTTACTCTTTATAAATTGTATATCAGCACTCTGTTTGGAAGTTCATAATTTCTAGTTACTCCTAAGTTTGTGATCCTGCTCAGCCTTATATATTGACCTCAGTGTGCTGAATAAACCAATACTTTTTGTATGGATTAGTAAATGTACTATATAAATAAGTGCTGCTATGAAATGATTTTTTTCTCTCTATGGAACGTACAATAATTTTATTCCTTAGTATCATACTTCAAGGCTTCAAAATGATTTCTTGTAAAGAGTTAATCACTCTAAATTGGGCAGAAATGACCTCTTGATTAATAACCAAACAGAAGTATGCCTCTTTCAGAAATAAAATGGCTGTGATGTACATACTGTGAACATAATGAGGTTGTAGGTTCTGCAGAAATGACATAATTTTCAGATTAATTACAATGTGACATGAATTTAATGAACATATTATCAGCATATGCTAATGAAGAAAGTATTGCAGTTCACATGAGAAGGAGAATAGGGCTGCATGTAATTTCAGGAAAAAATGGGAACTTCTGACGTTACATGTTCCAATTACAGTCATGAAACAAAACAAATAAAATCTATTCATTGTCATCTATCTGGCATCATCAAGAAGGTTGATAAACTTTTATATGATCACTTGGAACCACTGTTTCAACAGAAAACAAAGGGAAAACCTGGAGATAATCTCAATATAAACTTTTCTATTCCAAAAAAAAGCGTGTATATCTTGTTTCAAATAACATGTTCATGTCAAGTATTATCACTACCAGAGTGATAGGATCTAAGATTACAGAAATTTGCATCCTGAAAACAAATAGTTAAATAGGAGAGAAGATTCTGCCTGCAGAATCAATTCTCTGCCTCTACGGGTAACATTGCCTTCCGTTTAATTTCGTTCCTTGTTTCTCATGTCAGCTAATAAGGTTGCTTCCATGTGAGAATGCATAAAGAAAAACAAAACAAACAAAACAAAAAAAAAACAAATCAAGACAAACCAAACAACCTGAAGTGTAGCACTTTCATTAAAAAAAAGAAAAGAAGAATAAAAAAAAGACAGTGGGTCAGATGACAATCTCTGGTATTAGACTCCCTGTTACCGTCTGCCTTGTTATTGTTTGAAAAGCACACGCAAATGTCAGTGGGAACTAACTGACAGGAGAGCTATGAAATTTGCTCTACATAAAATGATGCTTAAAATATATATTATGAATTTTTTTATACTGAAGTTGAGGTGTTGCCTGCAGGACTTGTGGCTTATTTTTCACTTATGTGTATAGCTCTTAAAAACCTGAGACACCTTTATTAGTTAGTTTAAGTTCAGTTACTACAAGGGGTGAAGCTGTTTCAGCTTATGTTGAGCTTTGACTCTGGATTCTCTGTACTGTTGTGTGCATACAGACACTTCAGGACTTTAACCACTGCCATCTGCATTGTAGTCATCTCATGGCAATTGGATTTCTCAGAACAAGAAAGAACTCACAGTAAAGCTGTAGAATTCAGATAAGACGTGTAGGAAAAATGTAGGCAGGGGATGTTGCAATCTGCTGGATACGAGGAGGAAACAGACCTTGTGGTCAGTTGGATTTTACAGTGCATATCTTTTCCCTTTCTGTTGCATTCACTTCTGAATAACTTTTTTGCTTTAATCTCTTGTTTCTTTGTCTGTAGTCTCTTGGCTTATTTTTTTTAATTTAAATTTCTATATATTTATTTATTTTTGGCATTTCTGCCTCTGCGGCTACCTCAGAGGGCAATATTCCACTCCATGTCCCCAGATATCTGTAACATGCTCAGGTTAAAAAATTAGAGAGCAATTTATTTATTTTTAATATAAAAACAGTTGAGAAAAAAAACCTCAACCTGGGCTTCAGATTTTGCCCCTGCAGGCTGTTTTGCTACACGTCACCAGTTCCATGGAACTGCTTCAGCTCCAGCCTCAGCGGATGGCTGGACTGGCTTTTGTTGCTGTCTGGCTCCTACACAAAATTGTCTGGATACAGAAAGTTCTCCTTTGCTCAGATGGTCACAGTTCATCCATGCTTACAAAAGTTAAGCCCCTATGAACTCAAATAGACATATATATAGACTCATATTATTAATTTAGACCTGCAGGTTGTAGGCTATCTGTGAATACACAGTAAAGCAAGATAGTAATAAAGAAATCATTCTGTCCACCTATATTTGGCTGAGCAGTACTATAATTATGCTGAACACAGTAGAGACTGGATAAAAGACTGTGTAAATATCAATTGATTGCATTTATTTTACAGCAGGTTATTATTGATTTATTATTTATCCTCTGAAGATTTTAAAAAGTGTTTTCCTTCCCCTTCTTTCCCATACTCCCATGCACTGGAGGTCTACAAACAGTGTGAAAGGCACGTGCCCTACCCCAGTGACCTTAACCTGCTTTGAAACCAGATATGACAGTAAGGATGACAAACAACGGGAGAGAAGGATGGGAAGAGGGCAGTAGGATTACACAGTTGCACAGTTTAGCTATATGCTTAACTTGATGTATAGGCCTTCAGCTGAACTTGGAAATTTTTCCACGGTGAGAAAATAGTTTCCATGGTGCACAGATTTATCTGAGGGAGGTCAATCTACTACAGAAGCAACCCAAAAAAATTAAAATGCCAGCCCTTCCGCCTGAGCTTTTTTTCCCTCTTTCCTATCCTATTTTAATTTCATCAACACAGATAAAAAATGTCTCTGAATAAAATTCTGCAATTACTACCATACAGTGATTTCTCACAGAGAACCTTATCTGTGTCCTGGTCTCACCTAATTGAAGGCAATGAGAAAATGCCAGTTAAAGCTAGTTAGGAGGATCAAGTCTGTAATGCACGAGCGAAATCAAGGAGCACAAAGCTTAATGGAGAGAGGAAAAGAATTTTAAACAAATGTCTCCTCTTCAGAGGTTTTGTAACTAGGACCATTTCCCCCATGTGGTCCTGAGAGGATCACAGGATCATGTCTGCCCAAAGAGTTAGGAAGAAACAACTGAGAAGAAAGCTGGCTATCGATGAAGAGGAAGCCATCTATTGCCAGGTTTAGTCCAGATCTTTGCCTTTATTAGGAGCATAGCTCTGCCTTTGGCAAATTGATGAGGAGTGGTACAGAGCACCTTTCTCTCATAGTGTGCTCCTTGGAGCACCTTTCTCTGCCCCTTACTTCCATGCAGACTTCACAGTGTGATTTGTTGGATGGCTTCCCTACTGTATCAATCACCTAGTTCGTAGCTGAGAGCCCTCTGGCTTTCCGATCTGTAAGAGAGAGGCTGAAGCACAAGGAAATCGTTTCAGTGTCAACAAAAAAGTATTCCACTAGACTAGGCTGTTGGCTACCCTCATTCCCAAACACCACCCTTGATCCATTGTGTGTCAGAATGTACCTGCACTTCCTGGAAACAAAGCTGTGACACAAAATCAAAGAATTAGCACAAAAGTTTAGAAAATGTAGACAGATTGAGGTTGCAATAACAAGGACCTCTGCAGATCTGATAAGTATGTTCTTGTTAATAATGAAAAAGAATGAGGTAGTAAAATATTAATGGAGCATTCATTAATAGGCTTCAGAAATGAAGGACAGATTGCCTTGAAGACTTCACTTACTTTACACTATTTTGCCTGGTTTAAGTGGATATAGGCCTACTTTGTATTAGGCAAAGAAAACAAAAGATAATGCTGAATCTGTCCCTTCATACACACTTACTGAGTACAGGAATCTGGTATGAAATAAGAGGGATGGATGGCTACTGTAAGGTTTTTCTGCCAAATTTGTTAGCAATCTGTTAAGCAAAACTTCATGGTAGCAGAAATCTGATCAATTATTGACCTCTTTATAACTTTATTTACCATGAGCTGAAGGAAAAAAAATGTGCATAAGCAAAGAATGGCAAGTTGTGACTAAGTGCAAGAGACAAAAGTATTCATCCATCCTCTCCTAATGCCAAGATTCGAACAGGCTGCTCCTGAGCAGATGGTTTAACAGACTAAAGCATTAGTTTGCTGATCCTCCGTGCTTGCTAATTAATTCTTCAGTTTACTAGGATTTAAGATGATTGTTAAAAACAAAGCTTCTCTTAAAATAAACTTTAGGTAAATGTTACAAAATGGTGGTTAAGATTCTGATGTCTGTAACAAGAATGTTGTGTATTTTGTAGAAAAGATGTTCATTATCTGAATGTCCTAAGTGCTACCCTTACCACTTCTATCTCTGAAATTTTCTTCTTTTAAGAATTTGCTTTTGTTTTCCTAGTTAATTAATCCTCTGACTTCCTGTTGACATCCTTGGGTCAAGATTATGTCCTTGACTTCTGTGAGAATGGCATACGCACAATCATGGAAGGGTTGAATTTTTTGTAGCAAAATTGTCCTCTCCCCCTGAATTGTTTTAAGGCCATTATCATGCAAAATGTAAAAGCTGTAATGTCTCCTTTGTTGTTTTTACAGTCATTGTTATTCTAAAGAGTCAGGATTTCATGTAGTAATTTATTTCAGTTTAACACTAAAATGATGAATTCTCATTAAATTTATTAAAATGCAGTGTTGTAGAGTAGCTTGCTTTCTATTAGATTTAGACAGTGGGCAAATAGTTAATTTATTTTAGATTTCATTTTTATAGCAGTTGTATGAACTGATGCCAATTTGATAACGGAAGAACTCCTCTCAATAGAAACTATGGAATTTATAGCACAGAAATGGAAAAAATAATCAAGGAAAATATCAGGATGAAATAATATTTTACAAAGTAGGAAATAGGAAGAAAAAAAAATAGCTCTGGGAAAAAAAGATCTCCACTTACTAAAGCTAAGGCATAAATTTTGAAGACCCATCTGTTGCTTGCAAAGGGTAACCCATGCCGGTATTGATGGACTACAAAATTTGTCAGTGGACTCAGAGAAGGTCTCTGCAGACAGTTCATGATGACTTAAAAGAAACTCCTCTGCCATGGTCTTGCTTTGATATAGGAGATTCTGCAAAAATCTGCACCTGTTTTTTGTGTACTGTTCTGTTACCTGTGAATTTGTAGGTCTTTTTTGATATCTTCCTTCAGATAGGGGTTTGGATTTACTGGTGAGAATTCAGATATTTATGTTATCTCTGTAACTCTTCCTTCTGTCAAACACATTATTGGTTGTTTGTTATGTTAAAAACTCTTGGCAATTCTCCTTTCAGAACAGCAGATAAGAATTCTTATTACTATTGTAAGAATTCATAGCTTGCCTCGTTCTATAATCTATCCATCTTGTAAACCAAGAAAAAGCTATTATTATAGATGATTCAAGGCTGAACTTTTTAGTGAGCTGTCAGTATGCCGTCTTCATAGAATCAGTTTTCAGCTCTTTTCAAAAAGTAACATTTTTATCCCGAATAACTGCAAGGAATTTTGAAATAGTTTTAATATATCCTTAACAGGGAATCTAGACTGAGGCTGCTGAGAATACAACATATTTGTTTACATGACATATGAATTGAAATGAAAGTAACACAATAAGCTGCTCAGGGTGAATTAATGCTAGTAAAATTGCATTTTTAATTCCAAAAATTTTAGATAGGTGGTTTATTACCACATCAATCAAACAAGTACTAGAATACCATGTCCAGCCAAAGCTCAGTATTTAAAAACTGCTAAGAAAATTTTTTTAAAAATTAAAAATTAATGCCATGTTGTTGAAACCTTATTTTGTATTAAAAGATTATATTGAAATACTCTGATCTCTTTAAGAAAGAAAGAATTAAATTTTTCACCCTGTAATGTGGTAATTCAACATAAAGGCAAATGCCTTTTGGAAAATCTGCTGAATGAAAACAGAGCTGACAAACTAAAAATATAAGTATAGCTTTAGCAGTGAGGAATATTAAATTCTGTAATAATATTAAATTGGAATAATTTAAGCAATGAGTGCTAGATTCTCTGCTGCTTTAGATCACAATTAAATATTCTTGTTCAGCTCATCTGCTTAAGAAATTAGGAGAATTCTGAGGTCTGCATTAACTTGGTAGTCCAGACTAATGATCACAGTAAGATTTTCTGGTCATAAAACCCAAGCTTGTGATCAGTTTGGGTTTTTGCCTTCAAACCCCAGTATTGTGATCTAAAGGCAAATGTTGGCTGTTAAACATAGACAAGTATAAATAAAAAAACAAGGTGTCCCATGAGTAGTGGAACTGAACAAGAGGAATTCTTTATAGATTAAGTCTGCCCTATTTCCCACATCATTGCACTTCTTGACACCTTGCAGATCCCTAAAATCTCACCTCTTCAGGAATACATTAAGTTCTCCTTATATGCCCAAGACCACAGTGATTCCTCCAGTTAATATTTTAGACTTTACCATATGGAAAACTCTAACAGTAGAGAGCTCTTTCACTCAGTGATGAGTTTTAATGGGAATTTTATTAATTACTCTCTCTGAGATCACCTCTCCTTGCAACTTTTTTTGGAAGAGCGTATATGGACACAAAGTTAGTGGAAGAGAAAGGACAGGCAGAACGGCAGATGGGCATAAAGAGAGTGCAGGAATTCACTTAGTTGCCATGCTGGAAATGATCAGAAGAATTGTCCTTATGTATGTACTTCACTTACCATAAATTTTAATGAAAACTGGAAGAGGCTGAGACTGCTTCAATATTTATCAGTTCCAGAAAAGATCCTATGCTTCTACCCTTTACTTTACACTACTACAGGACAGCACCCAAGGAATAAGTGTCATTTTACTCACAAAACAAATCCAGTCTTCTCCAAGTTGTACAAGACAGCTCGCTTTACTGCACATAGAAATGCTGCACAACAGTTTGGGAAGGAAGCAGGGGGAGAAGAACAGAAGAAGATTATATTTAGAACTCTGAGAATATTTAGGGAGTCAAAATCTGATTGCCAACCTTGTAACTTGATCTACAAATCTGAAATGCACATATGGTTGATATTTTTCTATTACATAGCATTTATTTCTGGAAGTCTTTTCACTTTTGTCCCTTTTTGATCTGTAAAAAAACCAAAATGTTTTTGGCATGGCCTTAAGCTGAAATTTCAAATGAACGTGAAGCATTTAATTCCTTTTACTAGCCAATATGGATGGCTATCAGTAGGCACTCCAAATAGAATATCTCCTTATGAATCATTGGTACAGGATTGTAATTATAGTAAAATCTTCTTATTCTTTTACACACAAAAAAGAAAGATAATGTGAGTTGAGAAAGCACTCTATACCATGTATTTCATTGGGGTTATCTATTTGTCAGTGACTTTTTGATCATAGCTAATTATAAATCATTCCTCAGAATGCTTAAAATCTACAGAAATGTTTCGTTAACTCGTAGTTCTTACTGTATTGAACTGCTTTAGAATGTTATGCTTATCTGAAGTCAGAAGAACAATTACACTTAGCACTGTTGTATCTTCATTTGTTAACTTTTGTGTTGTTTTCAGTTTATTTATTCCTCACTACCCTTTATTTCAATTAAATAAATTCTAGGCAAATGAGCCTGCCACTCCACCTGCTTATTTCCTGCTTTCCAGTTGTGACAAAGCTAGAAAACTTTCAAAAGTCTACAAAAGTCCTGGGCTCAGTTTTGCATAGGGTAGAGGTGAAAATTCATATCAGTTTTTTTCACTGTCCCTGTCCTTGCAAGTTTATTTTTTTCAAAAGGGTTAAAAGAAAGTATTACTCTAATAAGTCTTGAGCCTGGCTATAGGGTTACAGATAATCATGGGAATAAGATGAAAATGAATTTCAGATCTCCACTTTTGATTAAACTTCCCAACTGCACAGTTAGAAGTCTAAGTAGTGATACTAGTTCAAAGGTGAATTCCCTGTTATTTTCCATGTTGATAATGAAGTCCTGCCCTGAATCACCTTCTAGGAGGACCTGCCTGTCTTCATTCACTTTGTGGTGGCCTCAGCAGATTTGCTTTTTAATTCAAAAATGAAGTTTGGGTGTCTAAATTTACTCAAGGTGAATATTATCTTACTTGTACCTGTCAATTCCACAGCAATTCCTTAAATTTTTATGGAATAATTTGATCTTTCTGCTGATATAAAAGGAAAGAATGTTTTAGTGTTGTGCTAATTACCATCTTGATTTGTTTCTTAGATTACATCAAGCCAAAATAAATGTCCTTTGTTTCTTTTAGGGTGAAGAAAAAAAGTTGATTTTTAGAGAAGTGTCCTATCCTGACAATAAACCACTGTCACTCTTGGTTAGAAAAAGTGATAAATCCTTTATTCTTAAGCCCTTTCAATTTTTTCCACAGTGTGTGAGATGCTTCTCAAATGTTCCAAAGAAATTCAAATCTTGTGGCAAGTGAATGGAAATAAGTAAACAAGGGTAAACAATGGTAAACAATGTTTGCACAGGTCCACAAAAAATGCAGGTTTTCATAAGACTTAAAGTAAATGGATCTTTAGATGAGGTTGTGCAAACTGTGAAGTTGATATTTTCAGCTCAGAAACAAAATGGGACAGATAATTAGTGAGGTCAATACTGAGGTGTTTTTTTTTCCCTTGGAGAGGGTGCAGAAGCATTTATTTGTGTTTCTCTCCACTGCCTAACTACAAATTTTCATATTTGTAGAAACATAATACTTATGAGATTTCTAGATCCCTGTAATATTTGACAGGAATTGGATAATGGATTAAAAAGCTATTAGGAAGGACTGAGAGATGAAGATACAGTGATAGCATGAGACAGCTTTATACCCTTACAAAACCTGGCTAAAACCAGAGAAATTTTGTTGCCCTCAACTTTAGAGGGCAGTGGAGCAGCAGAGCTCTTCAGAGTGCCACTTAATACTTGTAAATAACAATGTCTTCTCTGCATCTTGCTTCTCACAGTAAATGAAGTGTAAACATAAGTTTCCCCAGCTTCAGCCCAGGGGACCACACAGAACATCTGGTTACATTATTTTTAATTTCTTAGGAGTGGAGCAGCACAAGCTTTATGAGTAACATTCAGTGTCTTTTTATCCTCTAGTAGAAATCTGTTTAATTTATAAACAAGGAAATATGTCATAACCTAAGAGATTTCTTCAGGAAACAACAAAAACAAGTAGATACAGGTATAACTGTTGCTGCTGGCACTAAAAAGGTACAAACACCTGAGCTTTATCTCATTAATCTCAAATAATACTGACTTAAATCTTTACCCTGCTACCCAGGAGACTGAATTGCATCATCTCAGTATAATCCATGCCCAGTATTTCTCAACCTTCAAACACAAAGTCCGAGCCTTAAATTAAGTTCATCAGCTGGGATAGGAGATTCATTGATGTATCAAATGAATAAATCTTCAATAGGATTCCAACACCTCTCTGGTGATTTTGCAATTTCTTTATTGCATATCTCCCTTTCACAGTTAAGCGGTTGATGAACTTGCTGATTGCCAGTCTCCCTTTTCTAAATTTTCCTAAAATAGTAGGAAAGTAGTCCCTGGCTGAGAGGGACCAAATCTTTGGTGGATTCATTTCCTCTCCATGAGATATGCTCCTGAAGCTACAGACATCCCCAGAGAGGGATACTAGGAGTTTATTTTCTTCACATTTTTGAAGCTCACAGCGCTTTTTGAACCTCTATACATTTGCAAACCTACAGTTTATTTGTGGTACCAATTCATAAAGATCTTTGTAAAGATCACCAACTTATGCACAGAGAAAGTGACCCAAAATCTACTCACAAGGGCAGTAAAATTCTTTGGAACGGCTAAAATCAACAAGAAGAATATTCTTAAGGTTCAATTTCAAGCTCCTGTTCTTGCTTTAGGCATGTCTGCAAGTAGTCTTTATTAGTATTTTAATTTAAAGTCTATATTTAGGAAGTCTTTCTTTAAATAAATGATATAAGTTTGTTTCACTGCTTTTCAAAAATCTTATAATTCTTGCTTTCTGTGTTTCCAATTACAGTGCATGTTCCTTTAATTGCACTTTGGCCTGATTACGCTTAGTCTCATAATGAACTCTTGTGTCTTCCAGTCCAGAAAAGTCTTTCTACCTTGTTAACTACTCTTTTTGATGAAGTACCTACAGAATTGCTTGTTGATTAAATTAACTCCTCCTTTATACAGTCTTTTGAATCAGGTATTCCAAACAGTAATTAAATGAGAAAGACCTGAAGAAATAATTTTTGTAATTTTTTTTCTCTTGTAAAATAATTCCTTTTTGTTACAACTCCATCACCATTTTGGGAGTTTTCTGTTTGCTTGTTTGTTTGTTCTATTTTTCTTAAACTATAATTCCAGTAGAAGTATCTTTGTACTTTTTTTTTTATTTAAAATGTTTCCTGCCATTTTAATGCTGACATACTGCATTGTCTTCAGTAGTCTTGATTTTCACTGGTTCAAGAACTATTCCTTCTCTGTTCATATGTGATCTTAATATAACTTAGAAAACACAGTAAAAATTGAAGAAGGCATTCTAAATAAATTACCTCTCAGGGTTTATGGTAGGAAGACTTTGCTAATAAATTCTCCCTGAAATTTGAGGTAGTGGAATAGCATAGTACAAGTTCAATTTATACCATGTTGTTCATTTTAATTAGGTTAGTGGACAAGAAAATTCAAATTAAAGGTAGGTTAAAAATAATGTCATGAAAAAGACATCAATGCACCAGCAGAGTAAGCTTTCCTGAGTAACACGGACATTTTTCTTCTGAGCTGTGATACAGAGAATTGCAGACAGATAGCTCAGACAAGGCTAACATTCAGTTCTTAGAATCTTCATTAAGACCGCAGGATTGCAAGCTGGTTACATGTTTAGATGCATATTTTTACAAAGAGACCCCCATAATTTACAAAAAATATACATTATATAGTGAGTAACTTGGACAGTTTTTTCAAAGCTGGAACTAGTTTTTTGCAGTATCAGCTTAGCAGATCAGATCTGTTATACAGAAATGTAGGAGTAATCTCTGGTATCCCGAACTTATGTCATGCAACAGCTTCAGACAATAAATCCAAAAAGAAAATAGCTCACCACACCATTCTTTCATATAAATAGCTGGCACTACAAGGGAATGGAGCATAAATGCAGTGCCTCTCTTTTCTGAACAAATGCTCATGACATTTCTTCTGTTATAATTTTTCTGAGTAAAAAAAGGCTGCTACCAAGCTAAAAAATATTGAAGCATATTTGTAAAGAAAGAACAACAATATTTATTAATAATGAGCATACTGATAGCTCAGAGCTCAGCAAGAAGTTTACATAATTCATCTTGCCTGGCAAATCTCAGCAACTTTGTTTTCCAGGAATTCAACATCCATGAAAAATACTTCCAAAATATTTTAAATGACAAGGATGATATTTTATGTTTCCAAGGTTGCCTAACCCAAATTTGCTTGCTTTCTCATTTGTACTCTGTAGCATCTAAATGTGATCTAAATACAAGTATGTATTTAAACTAAAGTTCTCTTTTCCAAGACTGATTCTATTAGTTTTGAATTTAAATAAATATCTTTTCCACCCACAGTTAATTGAAGATGTTGATTTAAAATATTAATACTTCTAATTAGTAACAAAATGTTCCAAAGTCCAGTCCCATGTTTCAGGACCTTGGAGAGCACCTGTGGTTCCACCATGTGCTCGCAAGGACACACATCAAAGAAAACCCAAGCCTAAGACAAGAAGATGACAGAAAAGTGATTGTGCTTTAATGAGATTGGTAATAATGCCTGGAGTCTTGAAGCACTATGAGATCCACCTTTTGAAAGAAAAACTGTTAAACTACTTTGAGAATATCATACATGAAATCATGTTTTCATGTTCCAGATAGTCTTCTGGCTGTGTCTGTAAGGTCAGCTGAAAGAAATCCAAAAGAATTTTATCCTAGTAAGAATTTATTGATGTTTTCCAGCTTGGTTTGGTTTCAGCTATGATTTGGACTAATTGCAAAAGTAACATGGATCAAACCTTATTTTGATCAAATCACCAGAGAGAATTTACAGGAATGTTCTGTTTTAATAAAGAATATAGATTCAGCAGAAATGAAGCAATAGCTTTGCCTGTTGAGGCAGATCTGGACTAATTTGGCCTTCATTTAAAAAATGGCCAAGAAGACATCTGTATTTATATATGCACATTATATTACATCCATGACAGTCTGTCTTTTCATTCTCATGCAGCAACTACTTTTCTAAATGAACAAGTGAATTTTCAGAAAACGTGCGCTGTAGTCTAGACTTTTCTGTTTGTTTCTACTATTGAAAAGTTTGTTTCAAACTGAAAATAGGCTGACAGACAGGAGAAATAGCAGCATTAATCCTGTGGCAGACAGATAAAGCAACTTGATTTGATAGTAAGCTGAATGAAGGATGTCTCTGCTTATAGTCTCTAGGTATCTAGCACTCTAGCACCGTTTAAGGTCCCTAATATTTCTGAAGTAGATATGGAGCCTGTAGAAGATCTCCACTTTTCTAGAGTGGACACAGTACCTGTGGTATCTGAACACCATCCTTTAAGGTTCATGGCAAAAAGACGCTCTTCTGCAGAAACAAAAGGGGGAGGGGGTAAGCAGTTGTACACAATCAGGAATTGGTGTTACTCTGAAGATGAGGTATTTAAAACTCTTTAATGGCTTGTAAACATCGTACTTTGTAATAAGCCAGAGTGTTTATTTACATAATTGCAGCTATAGCAGATAAATCACACATAACCCGTATCTCAGAATGAGTGCCTATTTTTTGTCTTGATTTCTGTCACTTTAGAAGATTCCAATCCCAAAACACCTTTTCTTTTTTTTGTTTGCTTGTTTGTTTGTTTGTTCATTGGTTGATTGGTTGTTTTCTGGGTCTTCTCTTCTCTTCTCTTCTCTTCTCTTCTCTTCTCTTCTCTTCTCTTCTCTTCTCTTCTCTTCTCTATTGAGGTAAAAGTAATTATAATGCATTTACTGATGACACTTTTACACATGGATCCTTAGACTTTTGGTTTATCCTCAGACAGTGGGAAATGTTGTCCAGGCTTGGTCCAATACCTGGATGACAAATTCATGGTCATGGGCAGACCAGAATCAGAGATCAATCCAGGTTCAAACAGCTCTGTCAGAAAGCTTGAGGTCCAAGCTGAAGCAAGGCTATGATGCAACAACCAGTAAGTTACAACAGGGAAACTGTAGCTCATGTGATACTATAGTCAGACAGAAACCAATATGAATGTCCAAAGCAGGTTGTGAGTAATAAAGCTGATGATCTGAAATACAGCTCTGGATACTCTCTGGCTCAGTGGGAACTTTCATAGGATAGAGCCTGTAAACAACATCCACACCTCTCACGTGAAATTGGTGACAAAATTTTCAGGTGCTTTTCTTAGGTGTTAGGACATGTTCTCCAAGGACACAAGAACATCCAAAAGATAGAGAAAGTGGGCTGTAAGACTTTCAGACTGAAACTGATCTTTTTTAGCAATCTTTTTTTCCGTTCAATTAATGGTTGCAGTAACAAGCCAAGCAAAATCCTAAGGCAGACAACTGCTATCTATGAGACAGTGTTTTTGTCTGTAAAGGCAGTAGCCAATAGCTGCCTGCTGGAAGGATGAATCAGTCCCAGGTGCTGAGGGGATGATTCATCATCAGTTGGGCAGTGACTCACTACAACTTTCTGCACTGGTTTGAGTCCAGCCCTTAAACATGTAGATGTAGATGTTTGACATCATACGCTGATATTACGCGTAAGAAAATTTTCTGAAGGATGATAAATTTAATCAAATTTAAAGATTCTCGGGCTATTTCTCTTAACTTGAATCTAGAGAAGGATGCTTCAGAAAGACATGGAACTGCAGAACTATGGTGAAAGAACTATTGCAAATGAGGAGAAAAAGATAGACAAAATTCTGCTTGCCTTCAACCAAACTGTGGGAATTTTCACAGCAACTTCCACCTTAAATTAAAATTACATAAGGCTAAATTTAAAATAGTAAGCTGATGAAAGAATTTATTTATAAAAGCACTGTTGCTGTTTTTCACAAAGCACAAAACTCAAGTCAGTTACATCCCATGGAGAAGAAATAAAAGTATATTTGTTGGAGTCCAAAATTCATCAAACCTAGAAGTTCTGAGGGCCTTTTGGTTCTCTGAACTAAACTAGGAATTTTTCCTGTGTGATTTTTTGATTAAAGGTGTTCTGGAAAAAACAAGCAAAGATATCTAAAAAATTGCTGTGTCTATATCTTATCCTGCCTCATAATCAATCTGTTAATCTATCTATCCATATCTATCTCATTGTCTATCTGTTAATTATAATTATTCTGCCCAAAGTAATGAGATGGGTCTCTTAGTCATACCCACTGATCTTAAACATTACCCTTCCCATTTCCCTGTAACCTAAGGGAACACAGTCAAAAGTAAGTACACAGATTTTGTTTCATATTTCTCTTCGTGTTTAGATGTCAGTCTTTCTTTCACAGACAGTGTAATATGTCTTGGTTTCTCTTGTGGCCTTTCTATTAGGCATTTCTTTTCTTCGCCTTTTATGTTAATTCAATGTGCACTAGTTATTTGTACACATTTTCTTTTACCATATATACTTCTCTATCTGTTTGGAACAACAAAAAACTTCCCATTTATTCATATGAACAGTTTCACAACTAATATACACTTTATACATTTGTAGGTATTTAAAAATACCATTAAAATCTTACACAAAAGTGAACCAGGGTATAAAGCAGTGGGTAGAATTTCGTGCATGTGTGTACATCGAATATGCTGATAAATTTGTGTTAACAGGGAATAGAACAGGGCAGCTGAAATCTTCATAAAGTCCCACACCTACAGTTGTTGACAAAAAAAAATTAGGTATATTTTATGAGAGTCCTATCATGAAATTATAGCAGAAAACTGAGGAGGAACTGAGGCATTCAGATTCAGACAAAACCAGGGTGAGGGAGAAACCCAGCGTGCCTTTAAAGCTAATCTGGAGAAAGAAGCCTTTCGTTTTATCGTTTTATTCCCTACACCTTGCCTTTTGGCTGGCATCCTTTATGTAACTGAATTTCAGTATAAACTCCTCTGTGAACATTTGTGAATTTCAAATGGATCTAACAACTCATATGTATATGTTTAAAGTTTCTTTAAACTTACCTGTGTGAATATAAGGTTGGCAAATAAAGCTCACATTCACTGCTTTTTCCATGTCTGAAGACTCACAGTTCTTAGTATTACTCAAATAAAGCACCTTCCATCATTCCCAAACGTTATCTGTAGAATGTTTATCCGTCAGTAGAGGCACAGCCCTGCAGAGGATTACTGCTGGTGTTCACTTCACTCTGAGGTGGAGGCAGTCCCCTGGGCCTGTACCCCACTGATCCAGAGAGTGACAGGCTGTTTCTCCTCTGGCTTCACCCAGCCTGCCCCAGCACCCAGGGCTTGCCTGGCGGCTACTGGCCCCAGCCTGAATCTGGTCGTTTTCTCCAGAGTTGCTCCAACCTTGCTGGACAGCAAAAGCACATTGGTGAGGGGTGCAGGGTGTCTCTCCTGACAACCAGCTCTGTGCCTCAGTCATTCACCCTCCTCATCCTCCTCCCTTTGCCCTAAATGACACTCCTGCTGTTATACCTCACCCTGTGAATCGTGTCAACCCTTCCCTATCCAGACATGTAAATCATCATTCTTAAGAAAATAATTTGAATAGCTCTGATTTACCTAATATCCAGGTCATTTGCCTCTCAAATACTTCATTCTTCAGGGGAGAATATTCCACTCTTCAAACCCTAATCATTGAAAGCAACAACAATAACACATCTACAGGGTTTTCCACAGCTTCCATCAAGAGAGGGATGTGCTTGGTTTACTCAGTGGTCCGTATCTGCAGGAGTCAGTCATGGCACATGGTAGTTAGCACATGACCTAGAAATCCCCTCGATGAATTTTTCTGCTTTTTTTTTTTTCCTGCAGGAGTTATCCAATCAGAGATCCTGACAATTTTTTCCCACTATAATGACTTGTTCAATATTTTGCTTCCTGTGAGACTCTTGAGCCAAGCTCGGGGGGTATGTGAACAGGCCTGAAGGAGCCCACCTAGCCATACATACTTCATATTGCTTAGAAATTCCTCCACATTACCTCTAGAAGTTCTACAGCCTTGGGCAAAGTAGGAACTTTGACACCATCCTCGCTGGCACAAGAAAAAGTCCTTCAAAATAACAATGCCAAGTTATAAAGAACTGTCATAAAAGGTAAGCAAAAAGCATCCTTGCATTACCAAAGCTTGTAAATATTGATGCACTGAAGTCCTCCTAATCTGTTACTTGTTCACTGTGGTATTAACCCTCCCTCAGATGGAAAATTTGAGAAATCATCAAATATTGTAAAAGTCATGCAATGACAAACAAAAATGCCTTCCAGCAGGTAAAAACTGGGATGCAAGTTGAGCCTAAGTGCCGCATGAACAAAGTTGGTACCTACACTCTCTTTCATTCATCACCTATGCTTTCCCTTAAGATGCAAAAGAAATGTTTGCTTCTCATAACTTTGCCATCTAGGAGGAGGTCTGCTCAAGACACCTGATCCAAATCTTCTTCTGGGACTGCTGCAGAGCAGCCTGAGCAGCAGCAGTAACCATGCATTACTGTTGGCCAGTCACAGCTGTCAGAAATGCAAAGAAATGCTCTTTTGGACTGAACCTGGTCAGTTCCCTTGGCTTTCAGGGGCTAACTTGCAGCAGTGCAAAATGCACAGATGCTCAAATACACATCTAAGCATTTTTAGCAATTTTGTCCTCACTGTCCCATTTTTTTATGAGTAATCCCACTTGGAAATAAAGTAATTGCACATCTTTTAAATAAGAAAGGCTTCTGTTATGCTTTGATGATGTGTATTTTAAACACTGATTTTTTTTTTCCTCACTTCATTTGGGCTTCTCATTGTCTTTTTAATCTATATGGGAATTTGACTATTTCCATGTTTTTCACTGTCTTAACTACATAATGCTATTATACTATTCCTTTTTACTATAGCTGAGGAAAACAATTATAAACAGAAAAATAACTTTTAAGATATTACAGTTAGGTAGAGGAAAAATACTTATGAAGAAATAAAAGTTGTAAAAGAAAGCTTGTTATGGGAAATCAATTATAAATATCCAAAGAATGAACTCATAAAAATTATTTGGTAGGCCAGTGCATTTTTTCCCCATTTTATAGTGATCCTGCTTCCTTTAGAAGTTAAAAAAAATAGACTGTCTATAAACTAACTGTAAAAAATCAACATGGTGCCTTGGGGGTGGGCATGAGCTCCTTCTCACTCCACACTGGGTTTGAAATGAAAAATCAGTCTCTAAAACATATCTGTGCACCTACAATCTTCACAAGTCTGAGCCAAATTGCAAATAGTGGATGAAAAGAAGGTATTTCATCAGGATTCAGACCAGACCACAAAAGGAAGAATTCTGAAGTTTTGGCACATACATAATCCATTAAAATGGAGGAAACTGACCTATTGATGAGGCACCACATAAGCAAAAAACACTAAAGTCATTGTATTTTAAGCAAATAAATGTGTGAGACTAAGAACTGCTGAGCAAAAAGCAAATATTTGGCATAATTGATTTTCATTGTACTTTCATACTTAGAAACAATTTTTTTCTAGTCTCTCCTCATTGGCTTGAAATTTTTTGAGGATTGCTGATTTTGTATGCTGAATTTAAAATCTGCTCTTTTCTTTATAAGAAACTTCTGAGTTCACAGATTTTTTAAAAATTAAAGAAGGAAAAGGGAGGGAGAAAATTGTCCTAATACAGGTTAACTTGCAAGATTTTCATCTGGAAGCTAAACTATTTAGTCATTCAGCTGATTGCATCCTTGTCAGCAGACAGGCCCACCTCACCATTCAGGATGACACTTTTCAAGGTGATGCTAATGGGAGCAGCTTCCAGCCCAGTCTCGGAGGGGCCTCCTGCCACAGCCCTGTGCACAGAGCCCAGGTGATTCTTAATCTGTGTGCATGGCAGGAGCCTGATGCCAAGACACCCCTATTAAAAATTCACGAGTGCTATAAAAGTCTCTGTGTATCTGCAGTGAATGTGTTTATATTTACAGGCTCGTACAAACTCCCTCCTTTTAACATCTCAGAGATTTTCTTTTTTTTTTTTTCATTTCTATTCACTCCTCATTCCTATTTATTTCCCATTCACATTCTTTTTTTCCTCATTTCCTTCATCTGAAATATTTTCTTTGTTGCTCCCTTTATAAGTTCAGTACCTACTACCTCCATAAAATACAGCCTTTAGGATCTTTTTTCCCCATACTGGTAGTTATGGAAGCACTGTGGGACAAATGCTAGCAAGGTCACTGCAATTCCTCTATGCCCTACTTACTCTAGCTACAGCAAGAGGAAGAAGTTTAATCCGTTCTTATTAAATACTTTGGGATCTATGAATAAAAATGTGCTATGTATGTCCCAAATAGTAATAACTTGCAAATTTTTTACTTGAAATTTCTGCTATTTAATATTTGAAGTCAGCCTGCTTTCCATCCCTGTCAGTACTGATTTACAGCTTGCATCCATTTGTGCTGGTTTTTTCTCTCAAGGTTAATAGTGTCTGTCCTCTTACCTTTGGAAGTACAATGACTCTTTTGGCCTTGTTCAGATTATATAACACCTACTTCTAATAATTTATGGCTCTTATGAAGGAAATGGATCCACGTGGAAGGTTCCATTATCCTGGGTAGGGCTTTTTGATTTCTTTTGGATTGTGTGGATGCAAATACCCACACGTGTTTCCAACTGCAGATGTTTGTCTGGCTGCAATTATTTGCTGATACTGATCTTGATATTTTGATTTTATGGCCAAGTTCTGTAATTCTACACAGACTGTATACACAATCCATTCTGTGCCAGTACATTGGGGAGATGGGGTTTTGCTTGCCACTACAATAAAAGACTGATTTCCTAGTTTTACCCACAGATCCCACGTTAGTCTCAGGGTCGTGGGTTTGTTTCACATTATATCAGTGAAGAGATGCCTGACATCAGACATTGACATAGCATTGTGAGAGACATACAAGCAGCAAGTAAGCTCTGATACAACTGACATTATCCATTTCAAATTCAGAATAACATCTATTACTAGGATTTTTATTCTTATTTTCTGGTTTGTGTTGGAGCAAACCTAATTTAACTATTAATACAGTAACTGAGATTTCAGGGAGTTAAAGTGAGAGAAATGAGGGAGTTAAAGTGAGTTGAAGCAGATTCTCCAAAGTATTTACAGAATATTGCTCCACTGACTTTTTTTTGTTTTATACGTTACTAACATGAAAGGTACATTGTTTCATGTGTTTTGTAGTACAGAATGTCATGGAAGAGGGAGTCTCTACAAGAGTAAACTACCTAAATAGACCTCTGAGAGTCTGGGCCTTAGTTCTGTACCCCCTTCATTAAACCTTTTATTGCTCTGTGGAAAAGTTTAAGAGTTTACTGAGACTGAGGTAATCATTTTTGGCTGTGAATCTTTTGTGAAGACAGATGGCCATTGCTCATCATGTTAGCAAGAAGGCTAATATTTCTGGTATTCAGCTGTTAATGGTAGTGTATTTGGAGTAATCCTAACTTCAGGTATCAACTGTGTTTCTCCTGTTCTTTCAACCCAACAATTTATAATAATGTACTGAATTTAGGAATATGAGACACTAGAGATCATCAGATTTTATGGAGGTGAAAAATCAAGAATACAGTCTTTTCAAAAAAAATGATACCTCCAAGATAATTTTTATGAGACTAGGGAGTTAGCAGTAGATTTTTAATTACTTTTTCCAAGATTTGCTCAAGGTGTTAAAAATAACTAATTTCTTGTTTCAGGTTACTTGTTAACACATTCATAAAACCATTGTTGTTTTTTATTTCCACTTTTCATCAAAAGACAAAAGAAATTGCTGCTCCTTTGCTTTCTGGCACAAACTTTCAAATCTGTGCATAATTAATTGTTTGTAATTTTGACAAGCTCCAAAACCACTTCTGCGCAAGTAGATCAAAACTATAAGCCTCACTCTTTTCAATTTGTTCTTCACTAACAGGAGGGGCCCAGAAAAGTGTAATAGTTTACACTTAACCCAAGAAAATGCAACATGGTTACTTCTGGTGACAGGTCATGGATACCATTTCAATATGCTAAAACAAAGTTTTAGGAAGAAAGAAAGAGGTAGGATCTGCTAACAAGTGGAAACTTATGCAATGCCATGAGACTGCCATGAGCTCACTGAGCAAAGTTCAGGCTTTACAATGTTTTTTAGTGCAATCCTGCTCGTTTCTGCTTGTTTTACACATAAGCAAATGGCTTGCCAAGTTATTTTGGGTATCATTTGTATTTTTCAGTTGCAGGTTGTGCAGAAGTGAAAGAAAATTATGAATTACTTTGTGCATGCTGGCTGCAGATTACTGGTGCTCACAAAGAGAGGATTATTACTTGAAGTGGGGAATGGGGGTTATTCTGTTGATAATGCGCTACAGTAACCTCTGTTCATTCCTTTCATTCCTTTGAAGAAGCTCAAAATACGATCGCGCACCATCACAACCCCTGCCATGCAACACTGACTGCAGCAGCCACAGGCATCCCACACCTGCTGCCTGCTAAGCCTCTCACTGAACAGCAGCGTGGAGTGGCCCTTACAAGCAGAGGCTCAGACAATCCCTCTCCTGGCTCAACCACCCTCTGGAAGCTCACCAAATCTCTCTTCGTTTTAGGCCTTTAAGACCCTTCTGTCATGTGAGGCAATGTCTCCAGCCTACCAATGTGCTGGGGACTCTACTCCAGGATTTTTCTGCCTGCAACACTCAGGCTGAAGTGGTAAATATTTGCATATTTTCCTTGATTAAGGGAGAGAAGATAAATCTCTGAAGTTAAAAGAGACACTGTTGAATATATAGGAAAAGTACAGCAACAGGTACTTCTCTTATGGTGGACATATTTCAATCACTGGCACATCAAGTCGCAGTGTTCATATTTCTTTGATAAATTATTCTTTGACCTTACAGGTAATAGATGTCTCAGTATGACAACTTGCCCTCACTCTGAGTTCTAGTTACAGCTCTATTTACTCACACAAAACTCTCAGTGATCCATCCTGGATGTTTGTTTTCCCTTTAGGATTTCTTTTTAAGTTCCTAGGAAAAAGAGAGGAAACCAAGTTTTTGAGACCTTGATGGTCAAGCCCCCATGATAAGAAATCATGTCTGTCCAAGACTTTATAATGCAAGCACAGGTCAGTGCAACGCTGCTGAAATCAGTGGAGGCATTTTAGGATGTTAAAGGCATATTATATCTGAAAAGTCAGATAATCACAGTTAGGAAGGAGAAACTGCAACACTGCCCATGAAATTACCCAAAAGGAGGCTGTAATGAGGTGCACGTCAATCTCTTCTGCCATGTCTCAAGTGAAAGGTCGAGAAGAAATGGGCTTCATTTGCACCAGGGGATGTTCAGATTAGATATTAGAAAATTTTTTCACTGAAAGAGTGGTTAGGCATTGGAGTAAGTTGCTCAGGAAGGTGATGGAGTCACTATTCCTGGAAGTGTTCAAGAGGAATCTGGATATGGCACCTGGGGATATGGTTTGGGGATGATTATGTTGGGTTGATAACTGGCCTACATGACCTCTTCCAACCTTGACAATGCTATGATTCTGTGAAACTTTGATTCCCCTCATTATAGTGTGAATCAAACTCTGAATATCAAATTCTTAATGTCACTATTTTCTCTGAAGGGCTGCAGCTGTGCATTTTTCTTGTCCTTTACAACACTCATGACCACAAACAGCTGGATTGGAATATTGTTGGGAGGGTCCCAAGACAAGGCTATTCAGGCCAACATCTTTTACTGATCATTTGTGTGGGGCTCTCAGTGCAAAACATTCAGCTCTTGTTTTCAAAGATAGAGAGCATTCTTGGAATTCCCCAGATTTTTGCAATCCATCCTGTGTGTTCAAAGCAGGAGTTGTGTAGAGAGGAAGCTGGAACACAGAATGCCGGTTGCCCTGAATCACCTGAGCACCCTGTACCCTGAGGAAAGCCCTGCTTGCCCATCCAACAATCACTGGCTGCACAAGGCACTGAAATGTCAGTGCAGGTCATGTGTTTGCAGGATGTAGGACTTATGACTTACATAACAAACAAAATACTGGACGTGGCTACACTGTGCCTGATGGGCTGGGACTAAGGATTCTCTCAAAAATAAAGGCACTCCCAGGACCAGCACCTGACACTGGTGTGGACTTAAGGCCCCTGAACCCCTCTCTGCCTCCAGCAGGCCTCATGCACCTTCCAGGTTAGCTGACGGAGCCTGGTTGTACCCAGGGAACCACAGCAGAGCAAGGTGTGAGGTTTTCCTCAGCATAACGTGGGCACAGCCTGGGAGGTGCTGAGGCATTTTAGATGTGCACATGGTCTACCTAGCCTCCAGGCAGCACCACAGAAACCAGACAGAAGAAAATCTTAGTCTAATCTGCTTGCTGCAAACTTTCCTCAAAGCCATACAGCACAGACTGTAAGGGAAATGATCAATACCAAGATCAAGATATTGCTGCACTTTAAAAAAACCTATTGTTTTCATGGATGTAATTGTGACAGTATTTTTCCTTTAGCAGATCTTTGTTAGGCATCTGGTAAATTTCTAGCAAATTGGTTCTGAACTTGGAGCTACTAAAAAGAAGGGTTTGTGTCATTACCCCTTCCTCTGCACCTGTGCTTCCACAATACCTTCTGCTACCAGCCAACCCATCCCCTGCACCAGAGGGGCAGTCTTCACAGCCACAAGAGGTGTGGGAGTGGTATTTCAGCAAAGGGAAGTCAAATGATAAACCAGCTGTCCTGTACACAATTACAAAAGTGGTACCTGTGATCATGTCATTTAATGTAGGACCCTTGCAATTTCCCTGTGGAGAAATGGGGATCTCTCTCCAGTTCATCGACACAACCAATTCTGTGAAACTCAGTTTCTTACATCTCTCCTTGACTCCTTCATGTTCTCTTTACCCTCTCATCAGATGACAAGCTGTGAACTTTCCTGGTCATATTTTGAGCCTCTAAAGGTCCAAGCCTTCTTCCAGCATTTCTCCATACTACACTTTCACTTTATTTTCTTTCTTGCCATCCCAGACCTCTCAGGCGCTCCTTTTCTCAAAGGCAATTTGATTAGATATCACTCCTGATTTGAAGTTTTTGAACAGTTCTTCCCTGTGGGAGGAGAAGAAGCATTCAACAGGAATTACAGGATGCATCTTATGTTAGTGAACATTTATGTTCAGCTTCCAAGAGGATCACAATTATTGGTAAATGACAACATCATTGTCACCTCATAGGAAGCAGAATGGTGTATTTTAAGCAACATTTCAAGGAAACTCTTATTTGTTAAAAACAGGTGACCCAGCCTGGCTCTCAAAGAGTTGCTGCAAATCTTTTCCTGTAATTGCTGTTCATGTTACAAGTTTTATTGAAGCTGGTGCTTGCATATTAAAATTATTTTTAAAAACAATGGAAAACTGAAGAACAGAATATAGTACTTTTAAGCTTACAATGAGAATAGAACAAAATCTATGTGTTTTTTAAAAACCATCATATTAAATACAGTCATAAATATGTACTTCTGACCCAATATTTCTTTCATTTAGGATAAAAAAATCTTCCCTGTATAAGATGAACAGCAAGAGTCCTATGTACCATGACAACCCCACTGATAAAACAATTAAGGACTTTAAACTCCATTTGACTTGTGCAGGTCTTCTGCATGGGGATAGCTTTCTGTGACAGTGCATAATTATATACAGCTTCAGTGTTTCAGCCTTCAGAAATTTCTTTGGTGATGAATGGTTTTGATGTCAGAATCTTTCTTGATCTTTCACGAGTTTTGTCATTACAAAGACGACATTTAAATCAGGAGATAAAGTCTCTTCTCTAGATCTGTACAAAAGCATGTCTTTGAATGGATTAAGGAATTCAATAAATGCCTCTGGTCATGCCCTTATTAAGTAGTCATGCCTTTAATTCTCTGCCTAAATGGAGAAGACCCAATATTAGCACTGAATGTGTGTTGCCATGTACCATGCCTTACTTATATCTAAGTGAAGGATTTAAACTAATTTCAGGTTTCCACCCTTAGAGATGCCCATCCCTACAGCTGAAATACGTCAGAAGCAGCAATTTAGATATGGCTGCAAATTTGTGCCTTAAATGTTGCCAAGCTTTTCCTCTCACCATCATGCTTGTTCCTCTATTATCACCTTCTCTCATGATTTGACTTCAGTGGATGTCTAAATAATGTCACAGCATCAGTGACAGCACAAGTCTAGAGATATTAAGCGTCTCAAATAGGACAACAAATCCAATGTGTAAATAGTTTCTTTCTTCTTAGTTACTGTATTCAGCAATGTGCACTAAGTGCTGCACAATCCTCCCATTTAAGTCCCATTAAGTCAGTAAATCATTGCTCACCCTGAGCACCAGCCTAGGCATTCACCCCTGAATAACTGGAAAGAGAGCAGATAAATGTGCTCTCTCTGCAAAGGGATTTCCTTCCAAAAGACACCTTGGCTTTCTACCCTGGCAGCTCACCACGAGCAATGGCAAGAGAGAAGGGTCCTGACCAAACACCAGATTGTGTACCAGAGGCCCACAGTGTATCAGACAATGGGTTAAAGACCAAAACACAAGGATCAACGTCACTCAAGTTGGGCAGGAGCTTCTAATAACCCCCTTAATGCTGGCATGCACTATACTGAACCAAATGTGAGTGAAAAACTACTGGGTGAAAACAAATACAGGCATTTTAATTTTCATATTTCTGGCCTATCATATAACTTCTAAAATAATGGTCTTTGAGAAGAACATTCTCTAAACCACTTTTTCTTTCTATTTCATTATGAAGTCAATCTGTACTTCTGATTTTACATAACTTGCTGAGATGATAAAATTGAAGAGTCGCTGGTTCATCATTTTGACTCTTTACTGTAAAGCCAAACAGAAAGAAAAGTCAACCAGGGGGGATGCAAGTCTTTATTTTTACAGAAAACAGATGTAGTGCTTTGCAAGGAAGAGGAATAGCCAGGCAAGGCAGATTAATAATCTGGCAAGGACAGTAAATTTTTTCTCACCAATTTATAAAAGCACAGACTCAAAGCCATGTCAGAAAAGATCTGTGAATTCAGTACACCTGCTACCATGCTTCACAGAGCTTTAAATAATGAAAACCTATTGTGTTTCAAAGAGATCTGCTGGTTTTACACTTACTTATTTTTTTATTTCAGTTTATAGCACCTTCAATAAATGAAAAGTATAGAAAAATAAATAAATGTTTATGAATTTAAACAGACATGTCATGCCCATGTCTTATCTTCATAAATTGAGTTATACTGGTGTTTAAAAGAAGCTTGGGATTGAAAATAAATTGGATGTCCAAAGGGATCTGGTGAGTCTTGAGGGGGACTATAGCTTGCACATCTTAGAAAATCTAAGCCCTCATAAGTATATATTAAACAAAAAAAGCTATTGGATTGGCATTCATTGAGTACTGAAAAAGATAAGCAAAACCGGATTTGAACATGTTCTATATTTAAGCCAAATTATAACCCTCCGTCATGTAAAACTTTAAAACAGTTTTTAAATCTTCTACAAATTTCAAATATCAAAGCTTATGATGAGAAAACAGAGCATCTGGAAAAGCCTACTTGGAGGTGGCCACAATCTACAAGTAAATGTAGATACACAGGAACAAATAAATAAGATGTACAGATAAATACAATATGAAAGATATAACATACAGCATATATAGGTTTAATTTTATTTTTCTGTGCAGTTTAATCTTGAAGTTAAAATTACTGTAGGAAAAATGAACTGAAAGTTATATCATTATATATTTTCTACCTCTTGAAATCCAAGACACTGTGTCTGAAAATGCTGTGAGTTTACAGACACATGTGAAGAGCACAAAGAGACTTTTGCTTGGCCTGTGTCTATTGGGGGAATGCAAAGGGAAATAAAAATAAATATTACCAGTATATTATCTCTAAGTATTGGCAAAAGTGGTGGAATTAAATGAACAGTTAGAGGGAGTTTTTTGTTCCCAATGACATCAAATAAGACAATTAGAGGAGAAAGACAAATCCCTCATTTGAAATACTGAGCAGATGCTTGTAGAGTATAAGCCTTCTTGCACCATCTTTTTGTTTTTTTCATTACTGAAGGTCTACAAATAAAGTAAGAATTAAATAAATTTACTTGATTTTAATCAGGTGTTATCTTTCCTCATTAACCTCTGCCATGGTGTCCAACAAGTGTGGTTTTGAAGGATTTTTACCAGCATGAAAATTTTTAGGGATAAAGGTGCATTTTGAAACAAGTAAGAAACTAGCAAGAGCTACAACTTGGCTGTAGGAGGAATGAGAGAACCAACCAGTATTTGTGATTTTACCACCTCATTAAGCAGGGGATTCAGCTGAGATAAAGCATCCTCAAGTGGCTCTATACAAAACACAGGCAACCCTGCCTGACCCTTGGCCTGAAAGAGGGAAGACTCATTGCTCAAGGCTCCACTTCTTTCCAGTGACCTCCCAACAACAGTTCTGTCTTGAAATCATTTCTATCTCCTGCAATTTAGCGCTTTAGCTGTATTTGACATAAAATGCCAAGTACTGTGACTGAGATTTACTCATGCTTGCAAACATTGCTTTTATTTGCATTGACTGAATCCCCTTGGGCTTCTCTTATTTTGTCTGTAAAAAGACAAAGTATAGTCATAAATATTCATGCTGCTGAAAGGTATACCAAGAGGGAAAGTGCAGTGCATCAGACCCCAAAGAGCCCCATCCACATTTTTCAATTACTTTTGGTTGCACCATGTCTTGGGTTGAAAAGATAATTTGATCTTTTGCTCCTTGGTTCCTGCCTAACAAGATTGCCAACAGGAGCGTGCCAGTGATGGTGATTTGCTTTAGCACGTGGACACTCGTCCAATGGAAATGCTGTGAAATCACCAGCATATTTTACATAAGCCACTGAACAATCATCAGCGAGTAGGGAAAGGATGCTGCGACATGATCAGTAAATAAGTAGGTGAAATTCTGTCTTGTCTGTAGAGATGTTGGAAGTGAAATCTGCTGCACAGCTTGTGGGTTTATATGAACAGTTTGCTAATTAGAGTTGTATAAAATGACAATTTTTCAAGAAAATTTCCACCCTTCATAGCATCCCAGTGTGAAATTTGATATTTTTTTTTAAACCCAACAAATGGGCTATTCTCATATTTTTAAAAAAGTTTCTACAGGCGATCCAATACCACTGCTCAATGCCGCAAATTTTTCAGTACCAACTCAACGTTTTTTGCTGCATAGATATTCACTGGTTTTTGGCACCCTTCAGCTGCTTCACTCCTCTCTCCCCTGCCTATTTCTGTTGCCCACCAGGATAATGCAAAAAAGTATCAGGAGAGCTCACACAAGCTCGCTGTCATTTTATAAGCTGCAAGTAATGACATTCGTTAAATGAACGCAATAAAACCTAAAAATACTGAAGTGGGTTCATTCTTTTTGAAAGCCTGGGTGTTTGCTGCTGCAAGAAAAAGATCCTTTTCAGTCACACCCTTTGGGCTGTTCATGTGCAGAGTTTGCTGTGGAAATTAATTTTTTTTTAGAAATTCTTCTGGAAAATTTTGAAGAGGATGTTTCTTTGTTACTGTCACCCAGATGAAACCGGAAAGGTGCAAAAAAGCTGAGAAGGAACAGGAGCCCTATAAAATTCTTCCACACTTCTTTTCCACTACTCTGTCGAGCTCTGCTAACTGAAGCTTTTCCCTGCAGGGGAAGCCAGAGTAGGAGAGTCTCTTGGTGAAGCATCTCTCTCCATAGGGTGAGCTGCCAAGGGTGGATGTGGGATGAGAACTGTTTTTGACCTTTGGCCAGTCCCAAGGTCAGGCCAGCCAGAGAAGATAATCAAGATAAAGCACACTGCTTTTACCCCATGTGCAAACCCTCCCTCTAAGTCCAGCTGTCCCTCTGTTGAAAGAATGAAAAATAAAATATTTTCAATTCTTCATACTTTTATCTCTTTTTTTTATTTTATAAAATGCTATTAAAAAATATGTATCCTGAATGTACTTTATGCCCAGTGAATTCAAGAGCTGGACTTTAATGGGAACTGGCCTGTACTACCTACAAACGTGGTAGTAAATACACAGTCATCTGGGAGTGTGTGAATGTGTGCACATTGATGTTTTTGTTATTGGTAGTGGTGGCAAGGGTCAAAGTGAGTATTTCTAATTAGCTACTGCTCCCCAATGCCAGATTTTAATACACAGCCTTCTCAGCCACATTCTTTTTCTGTTTTAAGCATACAAATCAAACTGGGAGTTGCTCTGTATTCCAAATATTGTATTTTATTTTATTTTATTNTTTGCTAGCTAGGTGGCAAACAGAGTGATTAAAGGGTCAACTGTGCTCCTTGGGACAAGGAGGGGGAGATCCATGTAGTTCAAGAAGACTTGGAAGGGGAGAGGAAGCAATGGCCTTTAGGGAAAAAGGGAATAAATCTCTTCAGGACAAAACTGAAGGCTGAGACTATCCCCAGGACTCTGCCACAATGCCTTCTCTTAAAAAAAAGACTGGTTCCCCGTCTCACTGGCCTCCAAAATTTATTCTTTTTACAGTGAAATAAGGAAAGAATTCTGTATGACATGTCAGGATTCTTGAAACAATCGGGGTGACAAGTCCTCTTCATTGCCCTTCCCTGCTCCCACAGGTCACAGGGGCCAGGGAAGATGTCTGAGACAGCCAGTGGGATGGTGCTGCTGGCTGGGACTACCTGTGCTGCTGGTTCCAGCCACAGGAGCCAGTGGGGAATTACCCACCTCCTGCCACCACACAGCAGTGATCACCAAATTCAGCCCACTGCCCTGTAACAAACTCAGAACCTACAGTAGCCACCAAAAATCCAGCAGCAGGCCAACACAGCAGGAGATAAGCTGTTCTAACTTCTGGGCTACAAGCAAATCTCCTGGATGGTTGCAGGAAGCAGAAAGTGTGAGAGAAAGGGGAAAAAATGCCCCAAATTTCCTAGCCAACCTGCCTTGGAGAAATAAAGTTCCTTTTGATGCCCAGGACTAAATTTTTTCAGCTCAGCAGCTGTTGAGGAAGACAGCCTTAGGAATGCTTTCCAAGGACACCTCCATAAGCCCTGCTAAGGAGGGAGGGGTGAGCTGCAGCCCATCCATTGCTTCACTGCAGTGTAGGGATGGGATGGCCCATGCAGGGGACTGTGGAGCAGAGAAAAGATCATTTGGTTATTACTCTCAGGCCCTGTTTTCAGCAGAGTGAAGACCAGGGATCTACTCTTGTGAACACCACAGAAATAAATGGTTCCCAACTCAAGGCATTTGCCATCTGAGTAAAGACAACGCCTGGCAGGTGGCCGCTGACCACAGTGGCAGAGCTCACAGGCCAGGGCACGGGGTGTCCTCCAGCTGCACAATTTTGAAATGCAAGGAATTTTTAAAGTAATAAATCACAGATTTCAGCCACAGTTTTGCCTGAGAAACTACAGGAGCTATTTCTTAATTAGAAATCTGTCCCTCTCATTGACTGCCAATTCAGTTACACAAGCCAGGCACAAAAAACATTTCTTTCTTTTTTACTCTCTCAGTTTTCTCCCCATTTCTTAACCGTGTCGCAGAAAGGGACAAACATCAAATGGGACTGCACTTTGGAACCTTTACATACAGCAAACTCCTCAAGGTCAAGGATTTTTTAAGGTTAAATATGTTGTGACAGCTGCAGGACAGGATCAAAGTGGTGTGCAGCCTCACTGGAATCCCATCCCTCATGGGTTCCCCCTACCAGAGGGAGAGGTCCCCATCATGCACATCCCCATGGTGCTGCTGGACTTCCAGTCTCCTTCTGCACCTACAGCCTTCCTCTCCATTAAATGCCTCTTTTCCCTCTGCCTCAGTCCCTTTTCCTAAATTAACTCACTCGCTATTTTTTAATCTGTACCTTCCTTTGACGAGGAGCTGTCAGCTCTGTGCATTTCAATACCTCGGAGTGGCAGACTGAGTTTATGCAAACCTGTTTTCTGGCTCTCCACATGGCAGAGCTGTGTCTCTCCGGTGCCACGCTGCTGTCTGTGGTGGGGATGAGTAATTCTGCCACGGCGGGGGGGGCCAGGGATGGGACCACAGGCGACACCTCCAGCACTGCGGGTCCAGGACGCTGGGATGCCACGTATGGCTCCCAAGCTGTCGAGCACGCTCGCGCCCACACAGGGCTGGAGGTGATGACAGCGCCTGGTTCCTCGTGAGCAGCAACTTGCAGGTTGGACCACGCTGCCAAGAGTTCCTATCGGAGCCACGGGGTCAGAGTTGAAACCCACAGGGATCGAGTCTGAGATTGTCACTCGTGCTGAAGAAGCACGCAGGCAGACACGGTCAGCTGCAGACCCTGGGTCAGCGCAGCACACCAGCTCTGTCCTACATACATTTTATTGTCAAAGCTATTTTGAACAGTGTTAGACAGCGCTGAAAAACCTGGGCTTGTTCTCTTCTACGGGAATTAACTCTATTCTGAGGTACTTGACAGCAGCAAATTTTGACTTTCTTTACTGACCCAGAGTGCTACATTCCAGAGGACATGACACACCCTAAAGTCCCACCACCTTCAGTGCATACAGTGTGATATTTGCCAAGGATGCAAACTGGGATGGTCCTGTTAGTAAATGATGAATCAAAAAAAAATAGGGACTCACAAATTAGGCTTTCCAATATTATGTCGTTAGTGAGGAACAGACAGGGCAGAACGCTTGTCACCCAAATCAATACAGCTTACAATTCCCAATAAAAAAGCTATTGAGACTGGGCAAAGCCACATGGTAGTCGTGGGGGGGCACTGGCAGCACAGTGGCTCCCTCTCTCCTGACCAGGACAGTCATGAAGAGAACAGACCTTTAGCACAGCCCTTGTTAAACCTGTCCATGGTCAATACAAACCCAGAGCTTCATTTTCCTCTGTCTCTCACAGCTTAAGGTACTCAGTGCAAATAAACCGTCATCGGATGGTCTTCTCATGTGCAGTGCTGGAATAAAGGATCAGGACCAGAGATTTCTCAGTCAGTACAACAGTGTGTGGACAATTTTTACTGTAACCATGGGGATTATTTACAGCCTGGACACCATGACCCTTATCTTTTTCTATTCATTTCTCTGCAGCTACA
Organism: Drymodes brunneopygia; assembly: GCA_013400955.1. Taxonomy (NCBI): domain Eukaryota; kingdom Metazoa; phylum Chordata; class Aves; order Passeriformes; family Petroicidae; genus Drymodes; species Drymodes brunneopygia. Next base: position 2,283,965 of record VZTZ01050758.1, read on the forward strand.
TCCCCCACAAGAAAAAAATAATCTTGCCATTAAGACAAAACTCAAATCATCACGTGCAACTTAATAAGGTTAAAATAATTTTGACCAAACACGGGATGACAAACAAAGTTCTGTTTATGGCAATATAGATGTAAAGCAGTTGTAGTGGTGATTTAGAATTGATTCGATCTAAGTGCATCTCAAAAAATTGTGAAATAGAATCTACCAGCTAAAACTAATGAGCACAAAACTACATTGATTTGGCCCAGGGTGGACAAATAGAACATCTGGCATATTTGGCACCGATGACACAGCTGGCATTGTTGGACCCGTTTCTGCAGAAGGTACAGATGCAGAAATGGGAGAATTGGTACAAACAGTGCAGATGGAACAGTTGGAACAGATGACAGTGGGCAGAGCTGGCGATGCTGGCACAGGTGTCATAACCTCAACAGCTGGCACAAGTTGTGACAATCCTGGGATTTCTTAGTGCAAGGCACATGTTCATTTTGGCTTTGGCTGCAGAGAGATAAGAGCATTTTATAATTAGTAAATGTGCCATTTAAAAAAGAACTTTTTTTCCATCCTTAAGGACATCCACCTCCAACTGTTACAGCCTGGAATGTGGAGCATTTCTGCAAATTATAATTTCCCAGAGAAAACCACAATTGATAAATACAGATTTAATATAAGGTAATTAGACATTTTTATTCTCATATAGATAATAATCATGAATAGGATTTCTTCATAAGAGGTTTGTTAAAAAACATGGTCAGATCTGTAGCCTGATCATGGAGATTAAAACAAGCTTTGTCTTAAAGCCAAGGCTTGTTTACCACCAAATTGGTGGGCTGTATTTTCCAAAAGTGCAATGCTTCACAATGAAACGGAGTTTGACAGAAGCCACTGGGAAGAGCAAGGCACCGGGTGAGCACCACGGAAATAGTTAATTCTTTGGCTGAAAAATGAACCATACTTAGGGCAAGAATGAAAAAACGGAGAAGCCACAATATTGCCTATTCTTTAGCAATGCAGCTTTGTTAAACATTATTGAAAATACCATCGGTTAGAGTCTGATTTTCATCTCAGAAAGCAAATACCTTGCTCTCCCTCGAGCCTCTGCTCTGCAAGTAGCTGTAACAAGGCAGTATCCTTTGATTCCTGTGGAAAGATAAGCAACGAGATGAAGTTGCTTGCCAAGAATTTAAAACAGAAATTAATTCCTTCTTTTATTTCAGCTGTTAAATGCTATAGAGAGGAGGCAGGAAGTAAATTTTGCTGAGCTCTGGGGCCTGATCCTGCAAAACCTTATTCACGGCTGTCTTCAATAGCAACAAGCCTGCAGTGGAGGGGCTTGGAGGATTCAGCTTCCCTTTTCAGAAGACTTACACCCTGCAGAGCTTACTTGTTGAATATATTTCTGAATGCACCTTTTATCATGCTGCTAGCACAAAACCAGTTTTCACCAACCTGATTTCACTGCACAAAGAGACCGTTGGTCGGTATTTTTAGTAAAGAGAATTTACAGGAAAAAGGATTTTTAAAAAAAAGGACAAGCCCCAGGACAAACCAATAAAAATACTGAATTGAAAAATATTTAACAGCTTGAAAAACCTCAAATGAGTATGTACTGTCACGGCTGGAGAGGTTTTTAGTTCTCAGCCATTTTGAGCAATTCTTTGTCCTCTGTTTAGTCATGTACTCCCCTACCTTGTGCTGTACAGCACAAAACCACTAGTAAGTCAGCCACACTTTATATCAAGTGATAACTACAATCTAAACCCTTGTGAAACAAAAAAGGAATAGTTTGGAGCAGAGGAAGTTAAGCTGTGTTGCTCAGCTGTACTCCCAGCTATACCACAAGGAACAGTGATATTGAAAGCAAGACCCCAATTTCCTGTCCCCCTGTTTCAAGCACAGACAGCTATTGGTCTAAGCAGACTGCTACAGAACCCAGCCTATAAATGTTCATAAAATCAGGAGTAGGTGCTTTATATTGGCACAGCTGCAGTAAATTTTCTTTACTAGGTTGCCAAGCTGATGAGCTGACCCTGGCTGTTTAAACCAGGTCTGTTTCCTTCAAGCCAAGTTCAAGTAAAAGCCATAGCTATCCTGGTTTCCTGGACATGGCCGTACAGCCAGCACTACCATCAGCTCCCAGTGGGGACCAGGAGCAGCCCCCACAGATGGTCACACAGCCATTCCTTCAAAGCTGTCAGCCACCACTGCCTGGTCATTACCTGTCACCAGGAATGGTGGACCTACAGCAGGAACCAACCCAGCTGTTTGACATGAGGGAAGGGGGATGAGGATTTTGGCTGGGCTGCTCCCTCACTGCCTGCTGGGCTTCTCCAGAAGAAATAAACTCAGTTTCCTGTGTTTTGTGTGTGCTTTGCTCTCTGCCTTTTATTTAGTAGCTGCCTGCACACCCAATGCTTCATAACCTACGGATGTCTCATGAAAACATTCCTCTCTTGCTTCTGGCTGCAAACTTTGACGATGTGCTTTAATCCCCCCTTCAAACAGTTGCTGCACATGCTGGCTCACTGCTGTCCCTGGAGAACTACTGCCAGGCTGTGATATCCCAGCTGAGGTGGCAACTGGGGGGGGCAGCAGCTATTCCCCCCCTGTACACCAGCAGATGCACCCTGAAGAAAATTTGAATTCACCTTGGGATGAGCTTCCTGCTCCTAGTGAGGCCCACAGTAAAATGCAGCCACTTGTTCCTAGAAAAAAGGTAATGATGGCTATCTTTTTTTGCCTCTGCTCTGTGTATGCAGTGGGCGTCCCTTCATGATACAGAAAGACCTTTTACTTTTGTAATAGCTGTTTCATTTTTATTTAGTCTTTACACATATATGATTTGAGCCCACCATGTTCTAAAGAGACCAAAGCTTACTCATAAAATTAACTTCTATGCACCATTTTTATTCCACTTAAACCTTCAATATGAAGGTCCCATGGGATTTAATTGCTGTCTATGACAGGTGCCGCCTCTCTGCACAGAGACCATATTTCACCCAACTCCCCAGAAAAGAAGCCTGTTAATCATGGTCAAGATGCTGCTCAGTCATCACAGCTCAACCTTTTCTCTTGTCTCAACATTCTGTGATTGAGGATCAGCTCCCCAGTAAATATGAATCATTACATCTTCTCCAAAGTCAACACAACTTTGCTGATTACCTTATTGAGGATCCAGCCCTGTATATTATGGAGGCAACATCTCCATGAAATTGATTTTGGAAGCAGAAGTGCAATTTTTCTAATATGATTAAAGCACATGCTGTTGCGACAGCATTTGCAGGTTGGAAATTGAGTTAGTAAATGGCCCTTTGTCTGCTTAGCATTACCCTCAATGGTCGCCTCCTTCACCCAATCCAGACGCTGCCCACTGTGCCTGGCATGCTCTCCCAGCAGCATGCAAATCTGCTTGTCTGGGTACTAGGTTAGGATAAAGAAGTCTGCTTTACCACAGACTCCTTGTGTAACCTGGAGCAAGAGTTTTGTCTCCCTGGGGAGACAAATAACCTGGGGAAACTTCCAGATTTCTGG